>PNEQ01048067.1:0-29472 GCA_003012365.1 Medauroidea extradentata
TGTCAATGCAGCATCCTAGTTTGCGCAGAACATCTAGTCCCAGTAAACATGCATCTGCAATATCCGCTATGTAGACTTCATGTTCTAACTCTAGTTCACCCAATTTTAGTTGCACACACTTCTTCCCTTTCACTGGTGTTGTCTCACCAGTTACAGTGGTTAACATGCACACCCCAGTACTTTGATTATGTGATTGCTGTGTGAATGCCCTACTGATGTCTGGCCTGACGACAGTAATGGTCGCACCTGTATCTACAACCATCTGGTTAACAAAATTTTTTATGCGTTCGTCATTTTAGACAATAATGTAAGGCCAGCACTGGACCAACCAAAATTGATACTTGGGAAATCACTGTCAAAATTACAAAAATTTAACTGACGTAATACAATGCTGATGATTTACTTCTTTAAGAAAAAATCTTGTCCTTGCAAGTGTTTTATGATTTTGTATGTCTGATATCCAGGCGATCAACCCAAACAGGGAGCCCTGCTTGCAAATGTTAGCAAGAGTAGCGGAGTCGTCTAAAGTGGAGTCAACTTATAAAAGCTTGGCGATAGTTAATCATATTTCCGGATAGCAATTGTTCACAGTACGCTTAAGAACTTGTGTAATTGTGTAGTGATTCAAACTTAATGGCATTGGTGCAAAAATAAATATGTCAAACTGCACCCGATGCCTTAAGGTGGCCACAGCTGTAACCTGCTTGAAGTTATATGTCCCGACAAGAAGGTTGTTGATTGCAACAGCATCCATTAAAGGTTCACGCACACTACAAAACACTAAATAATCACGTGTTTAATGTAAACATCACAGTCTCTTAAGAGCTATTCTTGCTATGATTTCCCTCACAAATCTTCAGATTTTTATTTGTACATGTTTTCTTCTAGACCATTTCAACGTTTTTCGTGCTCCAGCCAGGAAATATAGGCTAATCATTTAAATATCCTAAAATACAGCAGAAATCATTATCGAACTTCTCTATAACAGATTGAAGTGATAATATCTGTTATTTGTGTACTTGTTTTGATTTATAATATATTCTGGAGACTGTGGCCCATGGTACACTTCAATTTTTATGTATTTGTTCACTTTACATTTTGTACGAGGTTTGTGCATGTATTTTATTTTGGAAGATAAGGTCTTGTTCGTGTGTCCATGTTACATGTGTCGAGAGATTGTCAGACGTAGCGTAGTACCACAAAGAAATGGGCTTGGTAGACAAAATAGGCGCTGAATTATTCCATTGAGATATACACTTTTTGAAAGTCAATATAGAAAAAATACAAAACAGCAAACCTTGATAGTTATATTTGTCAACATTATCAGCAAACATTTACACGGAATGATGCATTTGTGCATTTGCGTAAGCGTGATCTCTTGCGCCGCAATTAAATATACGAGATTTCGGCGTCAGAGACTGTTCTTCATATATTCGTTAATCGAGAAAATATTTTGTTCAGAATGTTTGCAAAAACTATTATCAGGGATATCTGTTTCTTGATTCTTGCAAATTTGTTTAGAGAAACCTGAACTTATGTTTTTAGCACTGAATTATATACCACGCACTCTTAGCTCTGCAGTAATATTTTCTATTTTTTTTCTCCGACTGTTTGGTAAACAATCGCGGCAGACTCGTTCACACACGTCTTATCAACAACTGATGATATAACAGTCACGAATGTGTGCCGCTGACCAGATATAGCCTGGAAACTTGACACTACGCACAGTTGTTGCATAACGTCAGCCGACTATAGATCTGGGTTGTCGCAAAGTTCACAAACCGGGGAACGAGAGATAGGGACATTATGTCATGTTGAAACGTGCGTGCCCCAGTTCGGCGAACTGCTCTTGTGCTCCAGTACGAGCTTTAAATAGTTCAGTTCTGCATAAGTTTCCATTCTTCTGTACAAGGGCGTCTACCTCCACTCGCGTATCAGGTCGACCTTGTCTTTAATATTCAATTAAGTGAGCTTGGGCGTGTGTTGCTGGCACGCTGCCGTCATCGAATTTCCTTATAAAACTTTCCATGAATACAGAGCAGTGTCTATTTAAACTTGTTGCAGACGTGTTTGAAGCTTTTCTGCAACTAAACCTTTACCATTTAATATCTGGCCGACTTCTTTTCAACTACTGGACCCCAGGAAATCTGAAGCTTAGGAAAGAAGACCTGGAAAATTTTTGCAAAAACAGGCATATATATATATATATATATATATATATATATATATATACATATATATATATATATATTTATTTATATTTATCGCATAAATGAAGAAAAAGTAGTATAGAAAGAAACGGTACAAATTAATATCCCGCATTTCTTATTAAATCAGTAACATGCGTGGGTTATTTATATGGTAAAAATTAAAATAAAAATAAAACAGAAAGTTGCAGGAAACAACAATTCAATTATTTATTCTTTGACTTCTTTCCGTTCTCTTAAGCTCGTTAGTAGTGTGGTTCATTTTAATCTCCGGATTCCTGCCGGGGATCGGAGGATTTACTCATCATATTATTTCATAATGATTCGCGTATGGTCCATCTAACGTCTTTGTTTCAATCCGTTGTCTTGATTCATAACTACCCTTGTTAACCCCGCTCTCCATTTTGTTTTTTTATTAGTTACATAGTTGCCTCCAATGTAGCGCTGATTGTTCACGTAGTTACTTCCCCTCTGCGGAGTACTCGAGCACTGTGGTCCCCCCTCAGTTGCTACTATTTCACGTTAATTCTTCTCAATATTTGGGCAGGGTGTATAAAACTACGGACAGAAAAAATTCACAATAAAATTGATTACTATCGTCTTTCGTAAGACTCGCAATGTTCCATATTGCCTCGGAGACACAGCGTAACCTTCCAATAGTTGTTTGGATTGAACGTAAATGTTATATATTTCTGTCAACGTGTTAGTACCTCGTTTCTCGGACATCTTGTTCGTTGATCTCGGACAGCGTGTGTGGCGTATCGGGGATTGCTACCCGATCCTAGTAATTATCCCTCGTGCGGTTAAGAGTATTATGTGTACCGGTCTCAAAATTCCGCATTTGACGCGTGGCGACAGCGGAGCGAAAAGGGCCAGAGTACCACGTTCGACGAGAAGCACATCGCCTCTTTTCACAGCATGCCAAACATGCGTACAAGATTTTTATTGTAGTCTTTTTTTATCCTAGGGACCCTAAAATTTTATTTTTGGATGGTATGAATTGAAGGCCAACGCATGCCTCCCGTTTTGCAATTCACGAAGCCAGAGGAGATTTTCGAAGTTACAGCAGTCTGGGAAAACCGAGTGTAGCGATTTTGAGGGGCCTAAAGTTCATCATTCGGAAAACTGTGGTGAAATTTTAAAATTACTGAAGCGTAGTTTTAGGTGTGTGCTGTTTTTGTAGATAAACGTAATATAAATAAATGAAGTGGTTGGGCGTAAACAAGAATAGACGTGACACGCTGCACCCACCGTCCATGCACCAGTCGAGAACATCTCTAAAGCCACGACGTTAGACCCACAACTTCAAGTTGTGAAAAACCACGCGACATTTCTCCAAACACCGCTGTTGCGCGTCACGTGACCTCTCGCCTGCCTTCCTCGGCAGTCACCTCGCGAGACACGAGTCCCTAAACGTCTTCGAAAATAGGGGCTTCTCCCCTAAAACGTGCCTATAAACCAACCAGCCAATGGCAGCTTGTCTTCTAGACAATAGTCATAGCGTACAGTCATTTGGAGTAACAATGTACCAGGGATTTTCTTTTATATAATCGCTTTGTGGCATTCAACCGATATGCAAACTTTAATATTAAGAAGTTTATTCATCTAGAACACAACTGTCTTCTTAAACTCTGAAGTACTTCATTTGAAATTAAACTAGGCTAATGGTACAAAGTTGCCCTAAATAACTGTACCACTGAACCGTTCATTGCGTTTCGTTCAGGTGCCTACAGATTTAAATTAACCCTATGAAACATCAATTTAGCGGAACATATTGTCAATCTAATTGTTATTTGCAAATATGTTTATTTAAGGCACAGCGGAGTCCTAGGTTAAGGTGGCCGCTTACTCAGGCCGCCGAAAGGTGTGCAGAGCTCCAGAGGCGTTATCTGATAATTAGAAAACTGTTCATCTGCTTAGCCATTACATTCAAAGAACGTTATACGTGCGTATACCTACTTAGAGTTCATCACTAATCATTCAAACATATTTTCTAGTGGCCGAACATGTGTGTTTGTGCTTTCTTATTTAAGTACCACTTAAATCTTGGTGCAGAATCTTTTGAAAGTTATATGCACTTTGATATTTAATATTACGTAATTTAATTATAGGGTGACCTCTGAATATCTCATAGAGGTAAGTTGTCAGCGAGGAGACTGCACGCCGGTTCGGTGACTTGCGTCTAGAGACGATGGAGGCGTGATACGCGTGCCGTGTCGTCCTTATCGCTTCCACACTTCTAGGCCTCGAAGACGCACAGTACGTTCACCCAGGCGACCACCTTAAGGCTGTTCAAGTGGGGAGAAATCATAATTTTATATTTGAATGAAACAGTGTTAGTTTTGCAGACGTTACTTGGGTGAAAATTTTCCTCTTATAAAAATTTTACCTCAGTCAGTTTTCCCAAAATGGGATTTCAAAGTCAAAATATGCATGTTCTTAGTTCATACACCTCCCAAAAACCAATCAACGTAATGAAACAGAAAAATTCGCAGTAAAAGTGCACGTCACGGGCTGGGATTTTAAGTATATAACAATCCAATGCAATATATTTATGTATTTAAAAATTTCCTAAATATAGCAAAAAAATTCAAATTTCAGAATTTTTTAAAAAATTTCACATTGAATTGTTATATACTTAAAGCCCTAGCCCGGGACATGTACTTTCACTGTGGATTATTTCGTTTCGTTATGTTAATTAGTTTTCGGTGGTGTAAGAACTAAAAACATGCAAATTTTTACTTTGAAATGCCATTATGGGAAAACTGGCAGAGATATTTTTTTTGTGTGAGTGGATAATGTACTCCCAAGTAACATATACAAAAATAACACAGTTTTATGCAAATATTATATTATAATTTTTCCCCTCTGGAACACCCGTAACTCCGCCCTCTGGCCAGCAGCTGTCGCTTTCCGCTTCCATACCTTGGCTGACCTTACTAGGGCCATGCCATATAACAATTCCTGTCTCCACATTTAGTAGCATGAAACTTAATTACTAATCTATCACAAAAATTAACATATCTAGCACTAATAAAGATACAATTGCATCTAACAACTGCATGTTTTAGCTCAAAAACCTGGAATCATATCCCTACTACAATTTTACGAATGTCATAATTGTTTCCCTCAAATTCACAATTAAATCTAAGCCATACTACCAGAAGGGATGACAGCTCTACCCATAGTTATACATCCTGAGTTGTTTGCTAAACTGCCTTGACTTTGCATTTACTGATAGTTTATTCCAATCTCGGTTTACAAACATCACATTTAGTAGCGCTATCTCATTATTTTCAGGTACTAAATGTAAGGACGTATCCACATCACCATATAGTTGGATGATTCCCGAACTTGCCCCAATATGTTGTATCGTCAGTGGGCGTCTATTGCATGTTATGACATCTAGAGAAGGTTTCACCAACCTCTGTTAAGCATATAACATTCGTTAAAAAAAATTAACATACTATTTAACATGTAAAATCTTCTGTTATTCCTAATTAACAAATGTTAAATGTTTAACAGAGGTTGACGAAACCGGGCCCTAGAATAGCATATATTTTATCATCAGAATTCACAGTTTTTGAACTTATGTATGTAACTAACTCAGTGCTCGTTGGAAAGGTCTTGTAGATGAATATCAATAAAAATATTACGCACTAGCAAAAACATAAATAGAAAACTCCTTGGACAAATGTATTATTGTAACAGTGGACAAAACGTGTATGTTCATGAAGGCTCGTCAGTATGCTAAAGAATGAAAGTGATAACTGTTTCATAATTTACAAATAGGTCGCAATATGATTATGTAGTCAGTAAGTTTTGTGCCATGATTCCATTATGTTTGCAAATACAGTTTTGAATCCAAACGAAACATTGACATGGTGACTCAATATGGTGAATCCAGAAGTTTGTGAATCAACGTATGAATTCATACGTTCATTAAATTAGATTTTGAATCTAGAAAATGGCGAGTCCAGGTATTATTCCAGATATGAATCCAGATATAAGTGAATCCAGGCACTGAAAAATAAGTTTTTGAATTCCGAAGTTGGAGATTTCAAAAGGTGGTGAGTCGATATGTTGGTGAATCCATATGTTGGTGAACCCAGAAATGAATACTCATGACTATTCTAAGAGTTCATGAATCCAGGTATGAATCCAGACATGAATCCTGATTTTGGTGAATCCAGATGGCAAATTTAATAATTTGGAAAACCATCAGTTGGTGAGTGTATACGTTGGTGAATCCAATAGATTATAAATCATACAGTTGGTGAATTCAAATGTAGGTGAAAGTAGAAGATAGTAAATCCAGAATATGATGAATCTAAATGGTGCAGCCAGATTATAGTCACAAGAGAGTCGCGAATAAGTCACGGAAAGTCATGAAGATGTCACGGTGATGACAAGAAAAGTCACGAAGGTATCACGAAGGAGTTACATAGTAGGATACTGCCTGCATACCTACATGATCATCATAAAAACTATTGATGTATACTTGTGGCATTAAATTCGTGGATGAATGGCTTTAATTGAGCAGATTTTTAAAGGAGAGTTTACAAAAAAGGGCAAGTGTAGCTGGTTAAGCGAGTCTCATGACATAAGATTTGATTCAGACGTAAAAACTAAGATCAATTAAATAATGTTCTTGAATAAGCGATACTGGAGAAGATTTTCGATATCAGTATTGTATATGACGGAAAAGTTCAGTTTACTGTCACGATGTTTAAGTGACAAATACATTTGTCAAATATTGTAAGATTAAAGCTTAAATGAATTCCCTGTCATACGAAGCTAGTAAAATCGCACGTTGGTTGGCTTGCTAAGATAGAAAAATGTATGTCAATTACGATGTAAGAAGTACAACTGTTATGCTTGGAAGGTAAACATTTAAAGTGGCAGCGAGACAGCCACCATAAAGCAGACATCTGTCGTCATACGGAAATACAAATGTATGCGAAGTGTATGCATACTGTTTGCCGACTGTATGTTGGCCGTCTCCGCAAACAGGCTACAAACAGCCGTCAGACAAATGTATGCGAGTATTTGTTTCTCGCCTGTCACGGGAACCATACAGCTGTAGCTTGATGCGGACGCATTACTCAGTGTTTACCGCGACTGACCTTGGTGATAGTTACGGGGTGAAATTCGACCGGACAGGACCTGTTGTGAATTTCGTCGAATACGAATTGTGGACTTCCACCAATTTTGTATTTTGTGGGATGCGTTACTGAACGAATAAAACGACACAAGAAAGATCAATACATTTACGGAATTAGATAATACAGATAAAAAGTCTCCTATAGAAACGGAACAAATATAATCGTTAAAATATAATTTCAACACTGACGAAAACAATCTAGTTAGGTTGGGTACGGAGTGTAGGAGTAGTAAGAGTTAGTAGGTAGTGGCAGTAGTAGGAGGTAGTAGGTAGTGGGAGACGTAGTATGTAGTAGAAGTAGTAGGAAGTAGTAGGTAGTAGGAGGAAGTAGTTAGTAGTAGTATGAGGTAATAGGTAGTAGGAGTAGTAGGAGGTAGTAGGAGTAGTAGAAGTAGTAGGTATTAGGAATATTAAGATGTAGTAGGAGTAGTAGGAGATAGTAGGTATTAGTAGTAGTAGGAGGTAGTAGGTATTAGTAGTAGTAGGAGGTAGTATGTATTAGGAGTAGTAAGAGGTAGTAGGAGGTAGTAGGTAGTAATAGTAGGTAGTAGGAGGTAGTAGGCTGCTGAAAGAATCACAGTAAACTAAAAATCTCGAAGTGACTGCCAGGCTTTCTTCGGGAGTAATTGCTCTACGGAACTTCGTGTCCATTTTACAGATACTGGGTCCGCCCATTTTTTTAAACAGTTCTTCGAAATCTACACCTGCCGTGCGAACAAACTTTATGAACCCACTTCCATCATTTACTGCCGTTCACGCGACATGTTTTTCATCTGTCCACCATTATTCTTAATTAACTCACGTGTCAAAAATATTTTACACTTACACTGTTCATTTGACTGGATCGTTAAATAAGCAACGCAAATATGTGCGGAAGCGATAGCGTTTGCCGTGTTCCATTGTCACATACACAATACGTGAGGACGCGTTACAAGTGTTTGCGATATACAGATGACTGCAGACATATGCTTGCATACATACCTACGTGTGTGTGTGTGTGTGTGTGTGTCGACAGATGTTTGTTAGTGAATACTTACAGGGCGTGGAAAGGTACGATGTCAAGCGGACAACTGGAATACTCAATCTTCAATACAATCTGAACTACTCATCAGAATTCGATGAAATAATTTTTTTTGCTGAGAAGATATTTTATGATCGGACGTTTATTTATATAACACTATGCTTTACTTTCAAGTAAAAATTTTTAAAAACTATTATAGAAAAGTAAGGGCTTTCACAATATCTACAAAAATGTAAACTGTAATTTTTATAACTTTTAATATTATAATATCTAGGCCTCTATAATAACCGAATGTCGAAAATACTTGCATTTTGATTTGGAAATAATATTAGTATCCGAGAATCTCTACGCGTGAGGTTTACAGTTTTTAAACTTTACTAAAAAATAAAGCATACTACCGCATAGTGCTGTATAAATAAATGTCCGCTGATAAAATATCAACTCGGAAAAAAATCTAATCGAATTTTTATGAATAATTAATCTTTTATTGACGTTTGATTATTTCTGTCGTCCGCTTGACATGGTACCTGTCCATACCTCACAACGCATTTTGCGATATACAAACATTTTTGTGTCCTATTATGTTGAAGTTACATCGACGTTGAATTTTATATTCGTTTAGAAAAGTGTGCTTGTAATTTTGGTTGAATAAAAAATAAAATTCTGCATGACGATCGACACACACAGATGACATGCGGGACGGAAATCAGGGAACGAGTCAGCAAACAGTCTTGTATGTCGCCATGACGTTTGGGAATTATATGCTAAGAGTAGCAAGGGTACTTCCGCAAATATCACAGCCTGCGTTATGTAAGGGTTTAATAATATATTTCAAAAATAATCTATTCATTGTGTAAATCCTACCAAGTCCTATCAAACAGTAACAAGAATTACATTTTTCCAGGTGTTACGCAAGAAAAAAGGTAAGTATTACAAAACGTAAATAAATAAAATTTTGGTACAACACTATTTAAACAGGCATGCCAGAGTAAAACAAAGGAATCTTAGACCAACAGGCTAAACAAATTTCAAAGTTCTACAAGTTTGAAAATTCCTTGAGTGTTAAGTGTAAACTACACTATACCCTACTACTAGATTTGTGAGAAAAACATACACATAGTAATAAAATGGGTTTTACAAGGTAGATATATCTCAAATTTACCAAACAAATGATTAAATACCAAGGTTCATATTCACACAACAGAGCTAAAGGGATGGAAACAGAAAAAAGTTATCATTAATTGTGAAATATTTAAATAGGTATTCTGTATTCAATAACTACTCAACCAAATTGTATAAGACGCACATTATCTATTGTATTCTATATCGCATTTCTTAACTATTTTAAAACTGACATACGAACTATTCGAAATAAAGTAAGGTATCTCGTCGCTGCACATTAAAATAAAATTCTTGTGTAGCCAGTCAATTTTTAAGGTCATACTCTATGTTTTAACTGTTTTTACGATACTTATTTTTTAAGCTTAAACGAGAGCAGATATCAAAATCTGTTTGGCAGTTTTGTTTAAAATAGTTTTTACCATGAACGCTATTTTTTCCTCAAAACAAGAAAAATTATACTGTTTCGACTAAAAAGTCAACTAACCATAATTTCATTAATGACATAATTAACTGAAATCATCTTATTTACTGGCTTGAAAAAAAAAAACCAACATGGAGAAGACTACTATCAACAAAACTGCCAAACACATCTTTAATATCTGCTCTAGTTTAGGAGTAAAAAATTAATATCACAAAAAAAAAAGTAGAAACAGAGTCTAACAAGATGTTTCCTGTAAACTCAATGTTTGCACGTGTACGCACATGTACGTATAGTGACTGTTTTGGTAACATAGTTTCTTTACTGGATAAGTAAAATAACTCCTTTTTACAAACGCCGCTTTTCATTTTAGTCCTACCGTATGTCACAAGAAATAATAGCGGTGAAAATGGCTAAAAACGACACTTTTAGGACATATGCGGTCAGTCTCGTGAAGGCAAAGGAGAAAAGTACATTCTTACGTCTGCATTTCAATCATACGGCTTTTGATACATGCAATAATAACATACGTTAAGGGCGGTTTACACGGGTAGAGTAACTAGGCCTAGTAACTAGAGTAAATACTCTCCTGACTACTCTACTATCCTACACTTGGTAGAGTATCCGTCCACACGTGTGGTGTCAAAGTGGGATAGCTGAGGTACTGGGCCTAGTTATTCTACCCCTGTAAACCGCCCTTAACTAGCTCGTCAACTCTACTCTCCCAGACTGCACACGTCCACACTGGTATAGTAACTGGGCGAGTGCGCCGCCAATTGAAAAATGCAGTGGTGGGGGAAGGCAAGTGGGCGAGTAGCTATCCACATGTGCTATCTCCTCTACTCTCCCACCTGCTAGCTTTAGTACTATCTCAAGTACTATCCTACACCGTCCACACAAGCATAGTAGCCCGATTTTCTTACTTGCCCCAGCTACTAGGCCTAGTTACTCTACCCGTGTACACCGGCCTTTAAGGTCGTGCTCTCTTGTTTCAACGGTTTTGTTTAGCGATATTAGTTTTTTTACGCCTAAACGAGAGCAGATATCAAAAATATGTTCGGCATTTTTTTTTTTTTTTTTAATCGTCTTCTCTATGTTGGCTGATTTTATCAAGGCAGTAAATACTGTGGTTTTAGCTAATCATGCAATGAACGAAACTCTGGTTGTTTGACTTTTTATTCGACGCCGTATAATTTCTTGTTTCGAAATAATAAGTAATTGCAGCTAAAATAATTTTTAACAAAACTGCCGAACAGATTTTTGATATTTGCTCTCATTTAAGCCTACACTGAGAAAAGAGTAATGTTGAAGTTACGATACTTGTGTTAAAATAGGGACAACAAACCAGTTTGTTTGTCGGTACCATCTGGACAGTTCCTTCAACAATCTGTTCTGTACAAGTTGCCATCTGGCAACAAGGCTCTTTTGTTTCTTCTTCGAAACAGATTGTTGAAGGAACTACCCAGAGTAGTGCTGACAGCCAAATTGTTTTGTTGTCCCTATTTTGACAAAAGTATGGCACCTGCAACTTTACATTTTTTTTACAGTGTAAAAATATAATTATCGCAAATACAGTAGAAACAAGAGAGATGGCCTTAAAGATCTAATTTTCGTGTTATTATATTAAAAGGACCGTGATAAGCCGCGGGCTGTAAGGCCGAATATTGCTCGTCCACCATTTGCTTCGTCACCTCTATGCGCAAGGCGCTAACTGGCGCCTGTCTTCCAATTGAGAACTTCTCTTCAACACTATTTATCGGATTTTTATTACCTCCTCCCTTAATCATTGCTGACGAGACGTTGAGTTATACCTACTCTTACTACGACGTTAAGATGCCTCTATATATCGGGTGTAATTTTCCGCGTTTGAGAACCGGAGACATGGGAGCGATAAGGGTCAGAACGCCACGCTCGAAGATACCCTCATCGCCTCTATAGCTGGTGCTAAACTGACGTGCAGTGTTTTCGTAATAGTGGGACTTTTAAGTGGTGGTTTTCTAATTGTAGTTGTGGATAATTAGTAGCAATTGTCACTGTAGGATTTTGCTTTCCTGTTTTAAGAATGCGGGCTGTATTTTTTATATTACAGCCTTTTTTAAATTATTGTTTTCGGCAGTATTGAGTGGCTCAAAAAACATGTTTATAGTAATCGTGCTGCAATTTAAAACTTTATGAGTGTATTTAGAAGTGTTTTGTTTTATTTATACAACGTTAACTATTATATACCGTACTTGTTCGAAGTGTGTGCCAAGTATTATGTCATCTACTACTTTGCTATGATACTGCCACGAGTGACAACTACCCTAGGCCTACTTTATTTCATTCTCCAAGCTGAGATAACTTTATTTACCTTTTTAATTGTGATGGTACATACTGAAGAATAAGTCAAACACTTTCCTGTAATATGTAAAGAAAAACTATTCGAGATAATCATCTAAATGGTCGGGGTAGAATCAATTCCCATCCACACACGAGTTATGCATGTATTATTCAAACAGCGAAATATCTTCCGTTGCGAAGTCTCTCGTTAATTGAATCAATTCTTACGCCCTGTAGGCGTAGTCATGTGCGGTGCTGTACTACTGTAGTATACTGCCAAAATGTAATTTTTACATCTTTTCGCCAACATGGCATTGTAATTTCTCATCTTTGAAAATATCCTTAAGTTGATTAATCTCAGATTATCCACAATGCACAACAGCAAATCATGTTACGTTCTATACGAAATTTTCAAATGCCAAAGTGTAATAAACTCTTGTGGCGCATTTAAAACAAATTGTTATACGAAAGACAAACATGGCTCACAGTTTTTGTAGAGTCTTCAAGTACCCATGCCTTCATTCTCACTCTCAAAGGGAATTCAGAATTAACGATAATTTCTAGGTGTAAATTGCTTGAAACGGGCGCATATTACAAAAACCCAGAGCTGGGTGGCTTGTTTCGCTCGAAGTTGAAACGTAAAATAAAAGCTTGCCTCCTGTGAGGATTGAACTCACGACCCCTGGTTTACAAGACCAGTGCTCTGCCACTGAGCTAAAGAGGCTATTGAATATGGCTCGCTACTTGTGCTTTACTGAACAGGAAAGTAAATACGTTAGCTCCGCGCGCCTTCAGTTGCGCGCACGACGTTCACAACGTATCAGCTAAACGTTGAGAAGCGGAACATTTTTTCTGAGTTCTGCAATATCGTTTATCATGACGAGGCTACAGAGAAACTGTGTTATTGGTTGAGTTATTAGGATCGTTAGTCTGAATTACGGAGCTGCAGCTACGTTTGCTTAGAATATAATAAGTAAATCCGTACGGATAAATTCCGTTGTTCTTCTTAAAAACATAAGTTCAAAAACACGTGTGATCGAATACACTTGTTCGGTACGTAGACACAGCCCATTGGAAAGGAGGGTGAAGAGGGTAGAAGGAATGTAAGAAGTGGAACAAGGGGTAGTGACTCACATCTATCTTCAGAATAATTAAGTTTATTTTTACCCGTAAAACAACAGATTTGCGCGTATAACCCTTTGCTGTATACAAATACATACATTTCTGTGTTAAGTGAAGATTAATCTATTCGGTAATACATTTACAAGAAAATTCCTGCAAGTGATTCAGTTTAAAGTTTTGCTAAAAGTACCTTTCGAAAAATTCCTGCAAGTGACAAATTTAATTTTTGCTAAAAGTACGTTTCGAAAATGTGTGCTCCTAACCTCTTAAACTTTCCCAAATTTATTTTAATCAAACTACATCTATGGGTGTACAAGTAAAACTACTTGAAGGCTATATTTCACTGATAACGAGATCAAAATTTCATAAGCTAAGTACGATATGTATGTACTTATGTTATAAAGCTAACTATAGAACGGGATTCGAAAAGGAAAACATGCACACAGACTTTGAACGATATAACATACCAATTTCCTTTCTTCGGGAAAAATTTATTCTATTCACGTCTATATTGATAAAATCCTGTGTCCAAAATGTGTACCCTTTGAGAAGAGAAGTGCCAATTTAATAAATTAATAAATTACGTATTTAAATCAGTACCTACTAAGACATTTATATAAAATAATATGAAAAACTTAAGTGGGAGAATGCTAAAATAAATACAATAATATATATCAACCTCGTGACAAAGTTATGATATTTTGTACAAGCATCCATTGTTTTTACACTTATTTATTCACAGATCATTGTCTTCATTGTGAGACGGATAATTATAGTTAGTAAATTATTTAATTTGATTATATCAATTATACTACGGTGTATGCGTTTAAAGGTGCACTCAGATCGTGACGTCACATTACGAATTTCTAATCTCGTATCTATGGCGCGTATAATGCCTAGGGCACATCTTAGTTTAAAAGAATATGAGAAGTGTTTCATGCAATGACGGAAAGTATTGAGAAATGTACTCCAAAGATGCATCGCATAGTGCTGACTTTTTTCATTGCATACATTCACAATTGAGTATTTCTGAAAACAATTCGTTGCTGTATTCTTCTGAAATCTCTCCCTGAAGTTCAGCATTCTCTCCTGGTCATGTCTGGTAGCAAATAATATCTACCCAACGTAAATATGAGTAACTTAATGCTTTTTATCGTGCTAGTAGTTTCACCTAGCGCTCCAAGTCACTCGTAGAACTAACAAAATAATGACGCAACACTAGTGCTCCACACGGTGTCTCCATAAACTAATGAAAAAAATTAGGGGGTGGGGGAGAGCAGACCAGTACACTTTATTTTTAATAATTTTAAAATTATGTTGGTACTTTGTTTATTTCAGGGAAAATTTCTGCCGCGTGAGCGCTGATGTCGGTAATGGGTTCAAACGGACCAATCACAGAGCTTTTCTGATTTTTAAGGCCATATTGTATACGGAATTAACCACAAAATTAATTTATGCGACATAAGACATAAAATGCTTGTGTGACAGTGAAATCTGTACACAGACAGCTTTATGTTAACAAGTGGTGGAAACAAGATTACATTCAGTAAAGAGGAATGGTAACAATTGCTTCAAAAATGTTCAGTTAAACGTGAGTAGCCTATAGGTACATGCATTTTGCTTTACACCACCAAGAATATATGCGCAAGTATGAAACATGCCATAAAATATTGTGACGAACGTAACACCTAACGATGTAACAACATCTCTAATACTACTTGTTGGGGATACTTGCTGTGTAACGATTTAGCAATAGTTCTAACACAAGTTGTAAGGTATACTTGATACTTAGTAACATAACATTCCTAACACCAGATCACGATCTAAGAAGGTCTTGACACTCGCCTATCTAACGTTTTCAAGTTGGTAACCCTTACTGATGTTTTAGTTGACTAAATAGTCGCAATCGCTGCAACCAAAGTAGTGACATTTCATTACGAGTTTGTATAGAGGTAGCGTGTCTAGAGATGACGGTTTATCGCGGGAAAATTTGACTGTTTGCTAGGTTGTAACTTACGTTCGGCTTACCAAAATATTACTGGCTTTCGTTTGTTACTTAGAGCTGTTGTCTTGTTTGACTGAGCCAATATTAATCCCGGAGTTGTAATGTGTGATGCCTGTCATTGGTCAGCAGACAACTACGAAGGGTCAGACTCAAAAATACATGTAGCAAGAAACTACAGTGTTTCCAAGGCTATGTTGGCACAAATAATTTTCGCGATCTACCATCATCTCTAACGTGTATTATCTGTGAAATTTTGGAGTTGTTAAAAATGGGGGCATAATTGAGGAGAATTCCGGAAGACAAGCACACAGAACTATGTGCGTTTTTTTTTTTTTTTTTTTCAATTTGTTTAAATACAACCGACGTATTGAGTAGTACGTTCCTTCACAATTTTGTTGAGGTACTCAACAAGACCAGAAGATTATTAAATTTCTTGTGAAATATCATCGCACATCAATATCTTTGGATTTACAGATAGTTTTGTTTGTTGTTTTATTGGGGAATTACAGTTAATAATAACAAAACCAACTAATTTCGTATTGCTAAAATATTACCCGTAACGAAATGTACCTATTCAAATTCCAAAATCTCAAACAATCATTTCTGCTTAGGTACCCATCTTCCAGAAAAACCCTGAATTATTCCGTGACGTACTTTCCGTTATTTAAAGTCTTGGACCGTGGATCAATTCAATAAGTGTGTGCTCTCTCGTACTCTCTCTCGCGCGCGGCCACGCCATGTTCTCGTCTGAGAGAGTGCTCTCTGGTCGTCCCAATTTGTTGGCGAGAGTGCGAGAGTACAGCGAGAAAACGAAACTGCTCACTCGCTGCACTCTTTCGATCTCTCTGGCGCTCGCCATATTGATTACAACTTTGTTTTGAGGTTATGGAAAACATGTGTGTCACATATTGAAAATCTTTCCACATTTATAAATAGATTAATTATTTTCAAAGAACAGTTAATTGTGGCGAGAAATTGTGTAAACGTGTTTTACCTTCCAGACATTTAAATACAGAAAGTACAATATTTCGGCAATGCCTATAAACAGTTGTTCAGCGCGGCGCCTGAAATACGACGCTTGTAAGTTAAAAATTATTAAATATTTTTGATGTGTTTAAAAACTTGTATTAATAAAATCTACACACTTGTTACCTTTGCATCGTTTGTTTACAAACTTGAGAGTGCATCGTCCCAATAGGAGAGAGTGAGAGTGCTAGAGAGCTCTCTCTAGTGGTAATGCGAAAGAGTGTTCTCTCCAGAAAGTACTATTTAAAATGGGACACGGCCTAAACAATTGTGTTTTATTGGTAAAATAAAACGTATATAATTCAAATGTATTAACATGTGTTACAAACATGGCCTTAGTTATAAATGTTTACTGCAATAAATAATGGATTGAGTAGGTTAACTTAGACTAGCATTGCCTTAGCGTGAAATTAGTTTTGAAAAAAAAAAATAGTAACCATATTTTTAACGAAGTACGTTAATTTTTTTTAACAGGAATATCGTTAACATATTTTCTGTGAAACTTTTAAGTTCGCCAGTAATCACGAAGGTAAGGTACAGGTATTTGTGCTATGTAGGTTTTTAAGAATAAATGTTTCCATTAAAGCTCGAAATACATAACCTCAAATCGCTATTACTTTTCGAAACAACAGCAAAATAAATATTGAGTAATACAAATGTTCTCCTTATGTAAAGTAATATCACTTTATGATATTATTACACTCTCTATGCACGTATATTTACATTAAATTTTCAATCAGCGGATAATTCTAAATGATACCAAAATAAATAGAAAAAAAATTACAAAATATTACGTTCGGAAATAAACAAACTACCATTTATAAAACCCTAACCTACCTTGTTATAGTCACACCGATTATATTCTCACAAATAAACAAACACTAAAAGCAGTTAATAAGATTCCAGAGCAGTATTTACGTCACGCACTGATCGGAGAAAATTTTATGGCGTTCTCAAATAATTTTCCTCAAGTTTATAATACAAAATGTATAATTTTCCTTTTACCTGCCAAGCATAAACCGCCCTACTTTAGTTGCAGCGTTTGCAGCAATTTCACGAACTAATTGGTTCAGTAAGGGTGCCAGCTACTTGAGAGAGTTTCAAGACTTCTTCTTAGCTTGTACTACATCAGATACAGTATATGGAATTCTTGCTGTTAGCATGAACCAGCACATAAAACGCGCATTTTCGCGGCTGAATATGTAATAGACTGGTTACAAGTATTTGCAGAGGAATATTTGCGTTTACAAGCTAGCGAGAAGATGATTATTTGTTACCGAAATTGCCTGAGTCGGGCGGGAATTTCAAAAAAAATCCTCATGAAACATTTTTTCATGTGCTAATGAGAAAATAGCGTGCTACAACGTGAACTACTTTACATTTACGTGCTAAATTACAAATCCAGGTCTGCCTGTGCATTATACACAAACATAAATTACTGAACAACAGCCATTCCCTGCAGACAAACCTTGTAACCTACTTAGAAACTCAGGTAGCCAAAAACTCTAAACGGTAGCAAACTACGTGTAGTGCGTTTGCAAACACTACTGCCACCGGAGTCGCGATATTGCTCTGGTCCTGAAACGTACTACCAATTCAACCGTCAGAAAACTCCTAAAGATAGTTATTAACATGTTTTAAAGCAGGGGTTCATATTTTTTGGTATAAATAATATAGATACTTATACAGTACATTTCGTACAAATCCACCAACATCTTTTATTTAAATTATTTTATTAATTTGTTCAGCTAGCAAACATATTTATTGATAGTGGAAATTTTTAGTAACCCTATGATTTGGAGCGGACCAAATGGGCGGTTCCTAATTGTGACGTCCGTCTCTGTCCACCCACGCACCTGGGAGCGAGCATATGAACCCTTCCTGGCAACAATATGTATTGTTGTTTTCATCACTTAACTGGCCGCCTGAGGCTGTAATCTTCATGGTGGTTGGCTTGTAATCAATTCAGTTTTCCATCGGCCCACTGCGCACTTCACCCTATTATCGAGGGCAAGAGACGTTTCTATCTCAGCAACGCAATAAATTACAATATACTTGTTTGCCCACAACCTGATGTACCATCGTCTTTAACCTTTCTAAGTGTAATTGCGAGACGATAAACCTTCACCTGCTGTAGGCGCTAGCGTTTGAAAAAAGAAATAGCTAGCGACCTTAATCGCAGATTTATTTCAACTGACATTTAAATCCCCATGAATGCATGGTATGCTAGTGTGAAGAGAGGAGAGAATTTCCAGATTTCATAATACAAAAAATTACTTCCTTCGAGATAGCGCGTCAAACAATATTAACAGTATTGTTGCAATTGAAATTAATTTGTGGACACAACATATAGTTTTACAGCAAAAACAACTAACTATAAGACTCAATTCGTCTATATAATTGTTTCTTTTTTCGTGTGTGTTGATATTAAATTAATAAATTTTTATTCATAAAAATGAAAATTTAGTGTCTTGTTAAATAACATAGAAAAATATTACAGCATGTAAAATATAAATGTTTATACTTACATGTGATACGGTTCAGGTTATGCAAATATATAATGCAGAGTCAGCCAATTATGTTTTGTTTTCCTTCTAAACTATTTTTTTTTTTTTTACATTTAATGTTTTAAATTATTCTTTTCAGCAGAAAGCGTGTTATAATTACAAATTCATCAACTGTTTATAAATAGATAGTCCAGGAAAGGTACGAAAAAAAGGACAAATTGCAAGAAAATATTTTTTTACCTCAAAATTCGCAGAAAAATTTGTAGAATAACATATCCAAAATCCACCGAAATCTACCTTCCGGTTTTCACCCTTTTTCCGGAATATATCCCGGAAAAATGCGAGAAAAATGAGGCCTAATACTAAAACGGTGCATCTCTCGACAAAACATACAGAGACAAAAAATAAAGAGCACAAAATTTACCATAACATACATCCAAAATCCACGAAAATCCGCTTATAACTTCTTTTCCTTTTTTACGGGATTGGTCCCAAAAAAAAAACTAAAAAATGAAATTAATATAAAACCGCGCACATTACAGCAAAGTGTTTCAGATCCAAAGGTAAGGTACATAGCCTTTATCGTAATATTTCATACTAATTAACATTAAATCAGCATTTTTTTTTTTCATAATTTGTTCCGAAAGAGCCATAGTATAGGTAAACCGAAACTGCACATATTATTCCAAAAACTATAGAGGACAAAAGAAAAAAAAGAATAATAATAATAAAAAAATAGTTTCATATCACATTAAAAATTTACTTGTTTCCGCCTAAGCGAATTGATTTTTTCATTACACGGACTTTGTCACAGGAAACAGCATTATAAAACGGCAATAAGCTGAAAACAATGCATCGCACGTCAAAATATATCGGGCCGTAACTAAAGAGCAGAACGTTTTATGTAATATAAATAAAATTCACCAAAATCCACTAAAATATTATTATATGTGTTTAGTTATTTGTCTTGGCTTTCATTGTTTTTTAAGTCCACTGCAGGAAATACTATAATGTTTAGGCCTACTTAATATACGACTGATTTTATCCGCATTGCTTTGCACTTTGCGGAATTATGTCTTACTTAGAATTGATTGGTTTGTGAACATACGCCACTGCTCAACGAAACTCCAATTGCAAGAAACATTTAAAAATCTCAACTTATATCTTACTGTTATGACCTTTTAAAGTGTGAAATAGGATAACTTAAATAAAATAATGCGGGTGTGTGTGTCTGTAGGGTTTTTCCTGAATATTAGTTTTCATTTTAGTGGCACGTTCCTGGCTTATTTAAGTTGATTGTGTGGTGGTTTGGTCAATGCTTTGCAGAAGGTATAGCACAGGGCGCATGACGCTTGGTTTTATTTGTATAAGCAAAATTTAAAGGTTTCGTATGTTCTTAATGTACGTAAATCAAACAATCAAAAATGTCGCTAGGTTCCTTTTATGTAAAAGTCGTCCAATTATCAGAGTGTGAAGGTCATATTCGTGCCAATTTTAAATTGCCGCGAGACATGTTGTGAGTACGTTATGTCTGTATCTGGTGCAACGCCTATTATAGATTTTCCAGAATTATATATTATCGTTCATAGTCATGAATGTAAGTAACTAACACGTCTACTTATGTTCAAGTGGTTAATAATTTGTGATTTTGGAAAAGGGTTCACATGAGTCTGTTTGTTAACCGTCAGTTCTCATAACTCTCTTTCGCTTGCATAATGCTTTTCTATGTGGAATTATCTCGCAATTATTTTACCGTATGCCGTAACAGATATTTTCAGAGAAAAAACCAAGCAACTCAGAAACATTACGTGGATCTAAGCTAGCAAATCTAGGATTCTATTATTATTAGTGTTAATATCATTATTACTTGTTTCACCAATATAATTGAGGTGCTCAGTGCGAAAGGAGCCTAAGCGTCTAATTTTATTACTTGGTTATTTTGCAGTTAACAAATAGAATAATGACAATTTTTGTGAGGATTGCTGTTAGGATTCTCAATTCATTGACGCCAGTTTTCCCATGTTCTTTAGAATATCACAAAATTTAACTGTCGACAATGGGCGCCTCAAATTATTTGCGTGTTTTTTACCGTTTTTATTTCCACTGACACATTTTTGTAATCTCTCAGATAAACTTGCTAGGAAAGGAAACTATTTACATCATCACAAAACACGATGTCAGTTACATGATGAACACCTGTTCTTGTAAGCTCATTGGCGAGTTTGAATCTCTATTTTCCGCACTCGCATGTTGTTACTTCTGTTCATAGTAGTGAGCTTTCTTGGATGCTTTGAATAATGATGTCAGTAAACAGTAACAAATCTGCACTGGCTGACTATTGTAAAAAAAGGGCAGGTGAAGGAGGGGAAGACCGTGTAATAAGAAGAATTTATAAGTGGCTAGATTCATGACTCAACTAAATCATACCAATGCTACAAGGAATCATTATAGTCATAAAATGTTATAACTTGCGTGGCAGACAGCAAGTAGACAGCTGTGTCGTAACGTCTCTACAAATAATTCACTAGAGATGAAAACAATAGTTCAAACAGACATATGAATATTAAGGGAATCGGGGGATGGAGGTGGTCTGTAATTTTAACTAGCGAATCAATTAATCGTTTCGGCACTTTTATATCCGCCTAGTCGAGGTTCAGGGTTGCAGTACCTGTTACCTCTTAGGATTCGCCTGAAGTGAAACCGGAAAGTCACGGAGAATCAAAATCAGGAATGTCAAATCAAGAATTGAACCCGCGACTTCCCGAACTCAAGTCCAGTGTGTAACACCTTTGCGACACTGGATTTGAAATCAGCAGTACAAGGGTCGATTCTCCACCCTATCACCTTTATTTCGGTTTCAGTAGTAAACAGGTTTTTTTTTCTACGAAACTATTCCACGTGTGCCCATTGTGCCAATGTACGAAATGAAAACACTTCGAACAAGGTCGGAACCTTATTGTCAAGACACAATGCTCATTACAAACACTATTTCTAAGCTCTCCAACAAGGCTAACACGGGCCTTTTCAAACTGCCTTACTTCAAAGTGTACTAACTGTATGTATGTGAAACTCAGTTTGCGATGTGCACTGAACTTGGCTACAGACTTCCTTCCCATCAATAAAATTATATGGTCACCGCTCAATGTCCCGTAGTAAAAACGGTTCGTCGGGAATCTTGAAGGCTTTTTCAGAGCTTGGGTCGTTGAGACGATGCGGCATTTGATGCGCGCATCAAGGTCGCCCTTATGTCTCTGTCATTTCTAAGCAATGGACGACTTGAAGTACACGCCCCTTGACGTCACCGCAGGGGAAAAGTACTGTGGGAAACAAAGCTTGTTTACAAACATGCTGATTTGTTAGTTGGTAATTGCAGAAAGCAAAAATGTTGCGCATTCATAGATTTGCACGCAAGGGTAAAAAATACTAGTTTCTACTTCATGGTTAAGGGTGCTCGGTACGATATGCTAAACAGTGGGAAACATGTGTACCGTTATTGATCATTATTGAGAGAACAAATTAAGTTAAAGTATATCGTTTTCGGAAGTAGGTGTCGTAAAGTCGTATAATTGTCTAAGACCTTAGATATATATAAAAATCTTTTAACTTTTGAAAGAAAAAATCTGGAAAATAAGATTTTCAGTTAATTTAGTTAATTGTAGTAGAGTAATGTAACATGAATAACACATAAAACCATGTCTTAGACTTGTACCTTACCATGCTCTATAGCATGTTGCAATGTGAACATTTCTGGAATTATTATTATCCTCTAAAACCGTAACTAAAATTAAATAATTTCAATTTTTTACCCGACGAAAACAGAACAACTACTTGTGGAGATATGCTGCTTCTATCCCCACTACCTTGGGTGAACGCGGAGTAGTTATGAAAGGATAAGGACGTGGCAACTCATGTTACCTTGGGATTATCTGCAGGGCCCGATCTCACGTAAATGCCTTCAGTCGGGGGCGGCAAAGTCGAGCGAGGTGTAATTTTATTTATTTATATTTATTTTATTCGACTAATTTTTACATGTGGCGAATTTAAGGTAATTTTGCCTTGTCTACCACTTAACCACAGTGTCAACTTTTAATGTCATCAACTAAAGTACATTATTCAATCAACAAAGAACAGTCTCTAAAAATTACAAAACATAAAATACATTGCAAAACACAAATGAGAAAAAAAGGAAAAGAAAACATTACAGAAGACGTTCACAATTCAATCACGCACACATGCACACCAAATTAATGAAAGTGAATTCATCCACTGTTCATTCTGCATTCAATCAGCGTTCATACTTTTTAAAAGAGCTCTTTTAAATGTAGGTTGAGACAACATTTGTTTTACATGTTCCTCCAGTGCATTCCAGACGCGCGCTGCAGAAAGTGTAAAAGATTTAGAATAAGCACTAGTACGATGCTTAGGTGTGAGCAAGGACAGAGTGGCTTTCAAGCGGATACCAATTTTATGACGGGAAAGTAATTCAGATTTAGTTGTTAAATAGGAAGGAGCTTTAGAATATAAAACATTTCTTAGGAGAATGAGGCAATGTAATTTACGCCTGTTTTCCAGTCGTTGCCAGGACAAATTTTTATGAAATTGTGAGATATGATTACATATTTTAAGGTTAAAAATATAACGTACACGTGTATTTTGAATCATCTGTAATTTAGTGGCTTGTTTGTCAGTGATGTCCTGTAAACCACGTCACAGTAGTCAAACAACGTAAAATTAGTGCTTGGACAAGGTGTTTTTTACTGCGCAAGAGGAGTTGATTTTTTTAGACGTTTTAGCGAGTGAAGGGTGGCCAGCGCCTTCCTTCATATGCTTGCTACGTGGAGAGACCAATTTAGAGTGCTGTTCAAAATGAGTCCTAGGTTTTTCACTGAGGATGTCAACTCGATTTTCGCATTCTCAACACTAATTTTTGGAAAATCGGCAGTAACAGTTTAATATATATTTTACTTCTCCTTTAAAAACGACATTGAAGCTACCGATTTAGATTTCCGGGTTAGCATATTCGTAACCTACACAAAATACTGAATAAAGTGGACCTCACTCGTTTTTACCGCAAGACTGAAGGCATTCTTTTACTCAGCTGATAGACTAATAAGCTTGTTCCCTTTTCTCAATTGGTTCATTACAATATTATGTTTCGAACGATCTATGTTTTGAAGAAACTTCTATTGAAAATTGCGTATAAGTTGTATAACAAAAATCAAAACTGTTCGGTATTAATTTTTCAATACACCAGTAAGAAAGCATTTTAGAATAAAATCATTAGAATAATAGCTAGTATAAGAAACCCTAATTCAGGCAAATCCCAATTCCAGAAACCGGAAATACACTGCCGTCGTTGTAAATGTATAAAATTGTTACTTTCGCAATTAAAAATATCAAATTTTTCATAACAGTCTGGAGTTCATTAAGGAAAGCACTTAGGACACAGCCCCAACCTTCTGTAAAACTGCCTCAATATCAACGAATTTGTATGTAGGTGCAATAGCGTAGTTTCCTTTAGCTTGTTTTATTTTTATAATGTTCAGTTTCAAATATGAGGACGTACAATACTGCAATAAATAAACTATTCATATTTTCAAACATTACAAGTGTTTTAAAGAATTACGTGTATTTTAAAAATTATAAATAAGAGAGAGGTCCATGAATCTCAGGGAAATTTGGAGGTAAAACACAAATTTCTAAGCAGTTCTGTGACTCAAAACAGCCAATTGCATAATTTAAATGTTGTAATTGAATTTAATGACCTTTTTAACATTGGATACACAAGTTCCGGTCTAGTGCGTAGGTCACCGACTACGAGGGAAATTGTGTGATAAAAGCACAAATACAAAGCTTTTGAGTGAAACGAAACAAAAGAAATTACCTTCATTAATATGTACTTATTATTACATAAGACGCATAATGTTACCAGTTTCCGAAGTACCAGTGTCAAGTTAGTATGTCAGAGAGGGAGACAACTGTAGTTCACATATTTTCCGCGGACACAAAGGTTTGTCGAGCAGTATGTATTACTTGAATGCGCTGTAGTTGAATTGACTCTAACGAAACATAGCGACGGCCTCTACACTACTATTCACACTGGCTTGTTGACATTTCGCACTTGCCGAATTAGCGACAAACGGTAACTTTGGACCCCGAAAAAAATGTTTCACGTCTTGTGATGACATGGCGCTTTTAGTGTGTTACTAAGGAAGGTATGGAGATTATTTTTCCCGTCTATTCTAGGTCTCTAAAGTTCTTATTTTCAAATGACCACTTCAGTGCATAATTACCGAATTTTTACAAAGTGACGATAACTATTCTAAATATCATTAAAATATCACTGTAACACAATACACAGGTTAAGTTATAAAGAGCTGCATGAGTTGAACCCACTAATTTTTAGTAGAAATGATTAATATAGATGCGTCATTTTGGTAGCATATAAACATATATATTTCATCTTCTTTAATGGCTGTAAAGGAAATCACTGAAAATATATTTGTACAACATTAGTTAACTGTATTGCAAATGAGAAAAATGTTTATGTGTGTTAAACCAGTGACAATATGCATTCGGATCAGTTTAGAGTAAAATAGAGGGAGGGAGGGAACGTCTGTTTCAAAATATAACTAATTTTTACCAATGACATATTCAGATAATTCTTGAAACCATTCGTTAGCAGATTGTTGAATGATAAACATCTTAAAACGCATATATCCTAGACAGTGAAAATACGTTTCGGAGTAACACTCATCAGAGCACCTTAGGTGTAAAGACGTAGTTCAAATAGTATGGTTTGAACAGTATAGCAATTCCAGCAAAAATTATTGAAAAAAAAAAAAAAAAACGCTACATTAGGGTGTGTCTATATATATATATATATATATATATATATATATATATATATATATATATATATATATAACATATTCCATAGTACATCTGTATACTAATTACAATTTGTGTGATTTTACCAAACAAATATACAAATACATTTAAATAAACACAAAAAAGCTAATATAACGTCACATAAAAAAACTTTCACTTTTTTTTAAATTGTAAATATAATCACAAACAAAATACTATTGTTTTGTTTGTGTAGCTTTATTTTCTTATCCTGTTCATTTATAATGCGAAAGAATTAATCGAACTTGCTAATTGTCCGCAAATGTTAAATTTATCTCCATGCACTACTCTTTATCTGATCTTTTTAAAGTAATGATCTGACTTAAGCATCTTTTATTAACGGTAAAACGTAACTATCGCCATGACACTAACAAAATCATTTAAGAATAATAATTTATGAATTTAGCACCAGTGAATAAAAATACACGTAGACTTATTTTCTTTTGAACATCGCCAACTTTTTTGTGCGACATTATTCACGTAAACGAAGTGTTTAGTTCAAAAAAGGTTAATTATACTACAGGCTAGACAGAAAATACGTTTTCTTATGAGAGAGCTTGGCCTAGGGAAAATTTCTGCTACTAGTTTCACTTCAATCGCTAAGAACCATATAAATACGAAACCGTAGTAAAATTAAATTTAAATAAACTTGGAAATGGTAAATGGTATTTTAAATTAATTTTAAAGTGAAAAGAAACCAATTTCGCGTTTTATATTATCAACTTAATGCAACTTAAAATTCAGGAATGCTCTGTTCGGTCAGTTTGGTGCACTACCGATACCAGCGCTCAAAAGGCAGAAACTTTTCCTGTGACAGACTTACAACATTAAAATTTCTAGCCTGTAGTAGGATTAACCTTATTTCAACTCAGAGGCCGTGTCCGAAACGACAATTTAGGCTACTAAATCAACTACGTGACCAGGTTAGTGCAGTAAATATTAGGGTATTTAGGGTGTTAAATTTACTGTGGTGGAGTAGAATGCAAAATTCCCAAGTATTTCCGTAAATTCGTCGGGTGCTGTTTACTCAAGTTTTATACTCCGCTTTTAGGTTAAAAAACATATACATATCCATTAAAACAGTAATAACTTAAATTAAAACCCCGTAGTGTTATTTTGTATGTAGCAAATAATTTTAAATTTAGAAATAAATTACGTATTTTCTAAATAAATCAACTCTAAAACAATCTAAATACTATCGTAGAATTCATAATTTAGGATGTGAAAGAAACAGCTAATTAGTTTATATATAATAACGAATAGACAATTTATTCAATATTGAAAAAAAAAAACGACATTGAAATACCAACAAGTATATAGCTTCCAACTTTGCAGCACGCATCATTGTCTCATAACGTTTGAATCTATCCACTCTAACTTCCCAAAGCCTAGATATGTAAAAGTTTCGTTTCGGAGACGGCGAGACACGTAATGGAATTCTTCGTTGTTGGCCAGACTGTCTGCACTACACCTCCATGTAGCAGCAGTTTGAGAGAGGAATCGGTTATCGGCACAACAATCTTGGCACGTATCGTGCCACACATTGCTTGCTCTGGGGCTCGCAGTGGAAGAAATGTCTAACGACCATCAAAGAAAATATACAAATGTTAACGAAGTTTGCTGGATTGCCCTTATCGTGCCCGAAATCCTTAAGGTACGCAAATACATAATATTAATGTTTACCTGAAAAAACGGCAAATTCCAAACAAATAATCAATTTTCTTGACGTACATCTCATCCGGACATGTGAAGCCAAACAGCTAAATGAAGGTTATGTTCGGCTGCGGTATACATGGAGATAGGAATTGTTTCCCACACCTGACTGAAGCTCCGCCTCTTTTCAAGGCGTCCATTAACGCGCAGGTAGGCGGTGCCATTAACGCTCGGTTTCATTTGCCATTTTAGATTATTTAATTTTTTGCTTTTATGTATTTCTAAGAAGTAAATTGTTGAATTTGAGATTATAGCGTAAAAGCTACTCACCTTGTGCTACAGTTCAATAATTTTACTATTGAGATTTTCTTCGACTTCTTCTAAACTTCATTGAGATTTTTAAATTATCTAAATTTCTTCGATTATTTTAGAAATTTTTTCTATGTTGGCTTTTTACTTTATTATCACCCTTGTGCTTTAAGTTTAGGAAGACTGAAAGAATTCATATTCATAGTGGGACTGATATCTTCTCCCCACACCCCACTCAGTCACGTTTGTGAAGTGGAGGAATTCTTCTCGTGTTCGGAGGGAAATGCGGGAATTTATTGGCCATTATTGTGTATAAAGCGAAAAATGAATAAGGAAAAAGGGGAAGTTCTCGTTCACGGTTAAGTCCGACTGTCCTATACCAACGCCAACTGTTGCTAGACTTGTAAAAATCCCCCTGCTAGTTTCTGAAGTGACACTTAACAGCAGTCGTTAAAGTAAGCGGTTCGTGGAATGTACTATTGAAGTGACGTCAGCGTGTGAAGTGTTATGTTCCACGCGCATGTGTTGCTAGTTCTTCGGAGACTGAGCTCTTGGGCGATCAGTGGACTGGTGCATGCAATGTTGTTTATTTTCAAAGTTGTGAGAGAGTGCACATTTAACTTACCAGCACACTTTAAGTTGCGTTAAGTATTTTACATTTTTGTAAATTATATTTTTACAAATTAAAATTCCTTGGAAGCAATTTTCGCACACCAGCTATAAAAAGTGAAGACATTTTGGCTAGTACACAACATGTATGTCCCTAGCGCTAGGGAGTGGTGACATACGTGACTGTGAATCAACCCCAGAAGGAAGGAGCGGAGGAAATGGGAGATCCCCGAGAAAACCCGACGCCCAACGTCATCGTCTGGCACGATTCACGCATGCGAAAATCCGGGGACCTACCCCGCTGGGAATCGAATCCGGATAGCCTTGGTGGGAGGCGAATGGTCCGACCAACTCGCAGTAACACTTCCAAATCGCAAGAAGGGAGCTTCCTTCGGGGTTTTCAAGTGTTATAAAATAATAATTCATATTTTAATTAATAAGCGTTAGCTTTGTAGATGGTACTTGTGAGAAAATTTTCTTTTACAAAAAAAAGTTCTTTCCCGCATATTTTTCTCGTCAATTTGCTTCAAATATTCAAATTACGATTTACTGAAATGAAATATTTAATAGTGAAATAACACGCCATGTACTACGTAAAATAATATTTATAAACTCACAATATAATATTTATAACATAAAAAAGCGCAAAAGTAAAATGTGCAAGTTCAGGCATTTTTTTTAGAATAGAATGGTGGTTCATTGCGAGTTTACCTCATATTTGTTTACGTAGCCTATGGCATGCTATTTCACTGTGAATTATTTCGTTTCGTAAGTCAACTGGTTGTAATTATTTGCATGACAGCATAACATGAAAATGTTTACTTTGACGCACGTTTACGAGAAAACTATGCGAGCTAAAATTTATTCGTAAAGGGAATATATTGTTGCGTGCCATGTTCCTGGAGGCCAGTGGTCGGCGGCTGTTTCGTAACACCTTGAGGGCTGGCCGATGACTCAAAGCCCGGGTGGCTCATAGTGGGAAACCCGCCTAACCTACGTCATAGATACCTGTCCCAACTGCGTCTTAACCCATCGAGGGCGGCGGACGTGACTACGAGCACATCCGAAAAATGATGAAATA
>PNEQ01048068.1:0-29467 GCA_003012365.1 Medauroidea extradentata
CTCGTCATCCCAACAACATTCATCCCTACCACCGCCTACAAGACGAGTCCGCGGTACACCTCACCTCAGACGCTCCTGCGAGCTTTCATTTACCCCTCGCGACTGCGCTTACTTCTCTGCTCTTCCCTCTGCAACCCCTCGTCATCCAACAACATTCATCCCTGCCACCGCCTACAAGACGAGTCCGCGGTACACCTCAGCTCAGACGCCGGTCTTGTGGGGGATGGAACACTACATATATAGCTGGTTTGCGATGAAGTGATGACTTTGATAATCATCTTGTCTAGAATAATTATTAAAAAGCAATATGTATTGTGACTTCAGAGTTGGATTTTGACACGGTACTATAGGCTGTTCACTTTAAACCGAGCACTCTTCAACGTTAGTAAGAACAAAAAATCATTGGGGGCTAAGATAATTAGCTTTCAGTGTAATGAAGCCTTTTCAGTTTCATAATAGTTTTCATTTGGAAAATAGTACAAATTAATGCAAAATAACTTAAAGAAAACTTTAAGCAGTGCTTACTTTCGTGAACAGTCTATATCTATACACTTTGATTGTGTATATTGTATATTGTGTATTGCACTTAATGTGCACAAAAACGGCAGTATGGTATATGTGACTAAACTTCCATATGGGTGATATTTAGTTTTTGGTATGACGTACAAACTGATTAAATTCTGAAGAAACTGGTTTTTGTTTTACACAAATAACATTAAAAAAACTAGTGTGTGGTGGTGATTTGAATTTAATTGTTAACATATGCTAGGTCTGAGAATCACAGCTATTTTCGTCTCTCCTGAATATTTTACATCTGGAAGATAAGGTTCCTTTTCCCATGACTAGTAACATATATTCTTTGAAAAGAAAAAAATTAACTAAGGTTTCAAAAGTGCTGACGTTATCCGGAACCACCTATGCAGTCTATCACAGCAATGGCTGCACTTTTTTCACATTTGACTGAAGTCGCTCCAGAAACGGAATTCAACATTTTACTGTCACGAAACAATCGGATTATTAACTGACTAACTCGGCATTTGGGCTGGCGCCATGTCTTAGTGGTTGCAGGAACCATGAAGAAGTGGTTTCAACCCGGAAGCCAAGGCAATCAGCTGGACAATGCCCGCGATAGCTTGCAAAATTCAATAAATGTACTAATTTACTGAATAACTGAAGAAAGTAAAGTCGATGTTGGCAGCAGGGTTAGGTAAGGTAAGTGGACTTCACGTCTTGTCGACAGCGAGGTCATTAGAGACGGCGAGACACAACTTGATACAATGACAGGAGCTGGGAGAGGAGTCGGCCATGGCCTTGGTTAAGGAGTGAGTGAGAACTTTTGGTCAGCGCTTGACATCGAGGTCTTTAGCGCTGGTAAGGGGTGATATGATGTATGGAGTAACGCCGGAATGAATGGGCGGGGGAAATGAGAAATTCCCGAGAAAACCCGCCGACCAGCGGCATCGTTCGGCACGATTCCCACATGCGGAAATCCGGGGACTGACTCCGCCGAGAATCAAACCCGGATCGCCTTGGTGGAAGGCCAGGGATCTTACCCCTCGGCCACTGCGACCCCCTCCCCTCCTTTTGTTAAGGAACCATCCCAGCATTCACCTGGAGCGATTTCGGTAACTGTGGTAAACCGAAATCAGGATGGTCGTAACCGATGATGGAATCATTGTCCTCCAGAATGCGAGTCTAACGTGTTACCGTGCGTTGCATCACTCTATCAGAACTGTTAGAAATGTGCTCTTAGCTTGTGAGGTGGATTATTCCAATAGCGGCTCGCAGAACTGTAGCCGTACTCTCTAGATGAACGTGTCGTAGATCAGTGACCCTAAAAGATGTACTGCCTGATGAATCTTTTGTGACAATTCAGTAACATTTAAGTGGTAATTGCAGACCAGATGAAGCGTCAACTAGCTCACTAACCCGTGTACCTCTCGACAACATGCAGTCGTGCTAGCAGCAACCCACGAGCCGTCACTGCGTTATATACTCTGCACACTATACACTGGCCTTTTTTGAATACCGTCTCGTCCAGGGTAACAATACGGAAATACGCTGAAAAATAACCTACTTAAACCGTAATGCAAGTTTTAAACTCATTCACTTTCCATATTTAAGGCGGCCGCCTACCGCACGCTTCAAATGCGTTGCAGAGTGTTCGTAAACAGGTTTTTTTCCTACGAAAATATTCCACGTGTGCCCATTGTGCCAAAGTACGAAAAGAAAACAAACTTCAGACAAGATCAGAACATCGTTGTTAAAACGCCACGCTCATTAAAACACTGTTTCTGAGCCCTCCAACATGGCTAAAAACTATCTTTTCAGACGTCCGTATTTCAAAATGTATTAACCGGATGTATGTGAAACTCAGGTTGCGACCTGCGCTGAACCTAGTTGCAGACTTTCCACCAATAAAATTATATGATCACCGCTTAATGTCCCGCAGTAAAAACCGTTCGGCGGGAAGCTTGCACGCTAGTTCAGCGCTTGGCTCGTTGAGGCGACGCGGCATTTGATGCGCGCTTCAAGGTCGACCTTACCGCTCCGTCGCTTTTGAGCTTCTCACGCGCGGGGAGGCGGCGCCCTTAAGCTGGTAAATAGAGTGAATGTTGAGTACAGTTTCTTTAAAAGTCAATACTCATCGGTAGACCTTTGAATGTTTTACAAAAATATATAAGAGCAATATTATAGACGCATGGGAAACTGTTTCACTATACATACTTTCTGAACACTCCTGTGCATCGGTGTGATGGATTTACAAATAATTTTACAGTGTATATTTTCGTGTTGCATGTGACGTTAGAATCTCCTCCGTCCAAGTGAAGCAAAACTATTTTGGTCGGCGTTTACCAGAGCTGTGTGTGTGTAGGGAAGGGGGGTTGAGGTAATATGAGAGGAATAAGGCGTCGTGATGGAATGTAGGGGGGGGGGGTGAAACGGGAGATCACCAAGAAAACCCATTGACCAAAGGCCTGTCTCGGCGTTGAGTAGGGTGAAATCTATACCCTGGTTTAGCATTGCACAACTGCGTGTTAAGTAGCAGAAATACACTAATTATCTACGAGAAGAGTTACGAGTTTATCGTGAAACGTTTTTGCACACTTTTGTTTAAATGCCTCACGTACACATCGGCAGCTTTGCTTCATGGTTATTGGCAGCGTGTCTTTGTAGGATCCTAAGACATACACATATTCACTGACAATGTAGCAGAGCTGCAGATGTGCACATATGGATGGCATTGGAATCAAATGGTGCAATGTTTTGTGACACAAAGTCGTGGCTACATCTACAAGGTGAAAAGTACCCAAGACTTAAAAAAATGTTCACTTTACGGTAAATGCACCATATTCTGTTTCAATTCATACTAGTAAATTTGGATAATTCTGAGAACAATTAATGTTTACACGATGTAATTAATGTGTCACAATACAAGAAAACATCTAGTGTACATACGGTGCAACTGGCATTTCAGGTTTGTTTTAGTACCCGTAACTGTCTACTTGCAATACACCAAACATGTAAAACACATTAAACTGTAATTTCCCTCTAAACTAGCTAAATGTACCGTTGTTACGTGGAACGGAGTATAGTACTATTTTATATTTAGTGAAACGTCATAAAATCTTATTTCATGTAACACATCAACATTTTTATAAAAGCTGCGAATAGCAACGTTGGACACAATCATACATTGTATCTTCTTCGCTGTCTAAATCACTTTTAACTTGTGACGCCAGATTACACGTATTCACTACGTCAGCCGTCCTTGTAGCCATTTCAGTGGATTTATCGGAAGATTTTATTTTATTTATCTATTAGAAGTTAAGATTACATTTGTGAAAATAACTGCACGCATTAAAGTTATCTTTAATGTTCTAAGAATTTATATTGTGTTTAAATTATATTGACTTCGACGTGGTCATGGTTTTTTTAATGGCTCAAGACAGAAACAGAAGTGAAGGACTGGCAACATTGACCTTCAATAGTAAGAATAGAAATTAATTAAGTAACAAATTAGATATTTGCTGGAAATGTACTAATCTCTGGAAAATAATTTATTATTTAATGCTCTCAAATTCCTGTTATGTGCGTACGTTTATTTTCAAAGATACCTGTGTCTAAAGGAATTATGTATGTCCAATTTCTATTGATACATGAGGAAGCGATCCGGGCTAAATGTACGGTGTCGAGCGAACGACTGGAATATTCAATCGTCGATCAAATCTAAACTACTCATCATATTTCAATGATAAAATTTTGCCGTGTATAAATTATATTAGCGGACGTTTATGTATATAGCACTGGGCGGTAGTATGCTTTGCTTTTCAGTAACAAATTAAAAACTGTATTTAGAAAAATAGTGGATTGAAACCACCAAATCCATAAAAATATAAAACTGTAAAATGTATAATTTTGATACGATAATATCCAGCACTTTTTATATTAAATTAATTTTACTCTCTGAAAACGTCTGCACGAATGGTTTGGGAGATGTTAAAATTATTTTAAAATCAAAACGCAAATATTATTTAATTTCGGTTATTATAGAGTTCTAGATATTATCGTACAGAAAATTATAAAAATTATCTGTGAAAATGAAATTATTTGAATGGTTTTCACCTTATAGTAGTGATCTGTATAGACAGAGTTTGAAGTCTGTTTGTTAAATTGTTTTCTTTTGTAAGCTTTCTTTCAAAACATATATTTTCGTAAGCAAGTACAGCTTAAAGATATGTGATTTGGTATAAAATAACTTCCCTGCAATAATGTATGCGGCCACTTTGCTGTGAGAAGAACTGTTAGAATCTAGATTCTATGACAGACATTTGCAATTGAAAAGAGAAACAACGACTAGGACAAAAAAATCACTATCAGTTGCTGTGATGTTTCAAAGATTCTTTCGTGTCGTTTTTTATTTTTATTCCTACAGTAAACAATTAGACGTATGTTTAAAAAAAAATTCCAGGGGAAAATAAGTATTGCACGATAGGACCATACCATTTCCTGATACACAAAATAATGATTTTGACAGCAGAATTTTTCCTCTTTTACAAAAAGAAATGATCATAAAATCACTCCGTTTTCAGAGTAACAATATATATTCTGAGAGCCGAAGTAACTTTATCTTAATTGTAACAAGCAGACAGGCTAGGATGTTGCATGTTGGATAGAAACCGTTTCGTAATTGTATGTTTCTACCAAGCAGTGCTAAACATTTTAAACATTGAAATATATGTTCTCGCAAATTAAAACACCATTGTTTATGTGTAAGATCGTGACAAAGCGCCATTTATTCTGTTATCCGGTCGTCCACGCAATAAATATTGTTTTAATCACGTAAATTAAATCACAGATCTATGGAGGTTTCGTATGTTATTACTTATAGACAAGCTTTTGTGGTTATTTTACATTATTTTTAACACGTTTTTATTAATCTGCTTTGTTGTCTGTTTAATGAATTTTTACAATATAGTACCGAAACATATGCGGTTTAATTTAACTAGCTTTCTTGTTTGTATCAACGGTAAAAAAAAAAGTTTACAATCGATTTTAAATTAACTCCTGTAAGGCCAAGAGACTTAAAATTTAAACTTAGCTCAGAATTAGGTGGCAATGCAAAATATTAATTAAAATTAAAATTTAAAAATTTTTAAACGTAGACTACTACTTTAAACTAACTTCTCGATAAGTTGTGAGACTTGAAATTTTAAACATAGCTCAGGACGACTGCAAAAATTTTTTACGTTTTTACACTCTTATATCTTACAGGTATATTATAGGATGGATTATTTTATAATTTTTTGCCTGTTTTAAAAAACATAATAGCCTGTATTTTAATTATATAGAAATATAAATATACGTATTTATATTATTATTATTTTATGAGATATCTTAGGATTTTAATAAAAAGCGGTCCGCACATTTGTTTCACGACCGATTTTTTCCTTCCACCCTCCTTGATCTGCAGTGAAGCAGAACAATTGTTAGTTGCTGGTAAAGAGATCTGGGGTTGAATGAAGGTTGACCGAACCTTGCTCTATTGGCACCCCTCGTGACGGCCGCAAACTAAGTCAATTGCACGCTACCTCCCCCACCCCTTCCTGGCCTACTACACCTCCCACCCTACCCCGACCACGACCACCCTTAAAAGCACAGCGGGGGCTGCGATTGGGACAATCTGCTCGCACCCTTGCGCGGTCACGTGCGCACATCAAACGACACCGCGCGTCACGTGTAGGCCATGTTGTCAGTGCGGCCTGACCACGGCTTGTTCGACACGTCGTGCGTATTGCTCACGCGAGTGTGTAGCGAGACTAGTAGGAGGAAGGGCGAAGCTTTCGTCCATAAAAAAAAAAAGTCTGTCATCGTTGTAACCGCACTGTACTCGTATAAAAAATCATTGAAATCTATTCAGAAAGGTATTTAGCAATGCTAGAAAACAATTTCCTTAACATATGCTAAAAGTCGTTTAATATATAACGATCAGGTGAGCGAGTGAGAGATTTTGGTCAGTGCTTAACATTGAGGTCTCTAGCGCTGGTGGGGGTTGACATGATGTAAGTGTGGAACAGTGTCGGAATGACAGGGCAGGGAAAACGGGAGATCCCCGAGAAAACCCGCCGACCAGCGGCATCGTCCGGCACGATTCCCACATGCGAAAATCCGGGGACCGACCTCGCCGGGAGTCGAACCCGGGTCACCATGGTGGGAAGAGAATGGTCTTACCATTCGACCACCGCGGCCCCTGTAACGATGGGGAAGCAAACTGTAGGGTCAGGGCATCTAGAGCAACCGAATTTTTTTGTGAAAAGAATTTCGTGTCAAAATATGTCAATGCCATACGTGCAGATGTACAATTCTGTTTCGTAGTTAGTTAGTGGATGTTTTTAACTCTCAGCGTCTTTGTATTCTACCCCTAAATGGCAGACGAGTGGTGTCGCAGTAACGTTGTACTGATTTGTATTGTCATAGGAGTGACGCCTCTGCAGAAAGACAGACAGGCAGAGCTGCAGATGTGCACGTAAGGCAATGAGACGAGGAGTTGGTCAACAATTCTTTTCATAAAAAGTTTGTAGATCTAGGCACAATAAACGCATAGGCAGACTATAAAGCTGGGAGCTTGTAGGCGTTTCTTAAAGGCGCAGTATACAGCAATTTTCATCACCATTTTTTTATTTTTTATTTGTACCAGATATTTTTTTTTCTTATTTTGGACACAAAATGTGACTAAATTTGGCTCTAATGAAATTTATTTATCTGTCATAGTTTCCGCGTAATGCCTTGTTAAAATCAAAATTTGCGTGTTTCAGTTTTAAGGACTACACTAAAAACAACTGACATACCAAACTGGAAAAATTCACAGTGGATAAAGACGTCGCAGGCTACAATGTCACGTACATAGAAACAAAGAATAATTTTATAGTATTTAAATAAAAATTCTGAAATTTAAAATACAAATTTGAATAATTCATTAATTAAAAAAAATACAAAAATATTTTATTTTGTGGTTTCACTTAGCTTAATTTGTAGCCTTCGACGTTTTTATCATTCTCCTGATTTAAGGCCGTGCTCTCTAGTTTCTTCTTTTTAGCAATACTAATTTTTATGTCTAAACGAGAGCCGATACCAAATATATGTCTGGCAGTTTGGTTTAAAATAGTGTTCTCCAAGTTGGATGATTTCTTCAAGGCAGTAAATACTAGGGGCCTATGTTTTTAGCTAATTACGCAATTATTTAAATTTTGGTTGATTGACTTTTTTGTCGAAACCGTGTAATTTCCTTCTTAGAAAAAATAGTTGCCGAACTGATTTTGATATCTGCTCTCGTTTAAGCTAAAAAAAAAAAAAAAAAAAAAAAAAAAAAAAAAAAAAAAAAAAAAAAAAAAAAAAAAAAAAAAAAAAAAAAAAACAAGAAAGTTGGAAACAGAGAGCATGGGACCGCGGTGGCTGAGTAGTCAGACCATTAGCCTCTCACCAAGACGATTAGGGTTCGATTCCTGACAGGGTCGGTCCCCGGATTTTCGCATGTGGAAATCGTGCCGGATAATGCCGTTGGTCTGCGGGTTTTCTCGGTAGATCTACCGCTTCCCCCGCCCTTTCATTCGAGCGCTGCTTCATACTCACCTCATGTCACCTCTAAGACCTAGATGTTGAGTGCTGACCAGAATCTCTCATTTAAGGGATGGCGTGAGGCGAGACGAAACAAATGAGCAGATGTGTTATCCAGAGGCGAAACTAGAGCGTACCAAGAAAATCCACGCCAACAGCAACGTCAAAGGCGTTCCTCTCGAGAGAAAACTTGGAATAAACTCCACCGGGAACAAAAGCCAGATATCCGTGATGGAAAGCGAGTTATCTGACACATACACCGCCACATACTCTACTACAAATCGTTTAATTAAAAGTGTCAATATCCAGTGATATTTTTCAGATGATTACAAATTTGCCAGTTTTTCACTGCTTTACTACTAATTTATTCGCTCATAACCTACGCTACAAAATATTTCTTTGTAGGCCCTAAATGTGCAAGTAGTTTTGTACAGTGCGTAAATTATATTTATATTCCCCACATAAAATACGACATTTAATGTTTCCCTTATTTACTCGTACTTTTAAAATAACACGTTGACAGCTTGTTTCCGAAGAAATTATTTGAAAAATACAAAAAAATCAACCTTATGTTTACTTTTGGTGCGGATAGTGTAAGTGGCTTAAATTTACTGAAGATAACAGCCACGTACAAAAAAAAAAAACTCGGCTAGTGTTAAATGGAAAGTGCTTCATAATTCAACGCTAAAAAGCATGAATTTGAAAATACAGTTTTTTTTTCACGCCCACTTAAAAATCTACCACTCCTAGAATAACTACAGTTTTACAAACCGTTTGCGCAAATATCAAACTCGAGTCGTGTATTTTCAGAGTATAATTTCTGTCGCCGAAATTTCGTGTATGTGAATTCGACCCATTGAGTTAACGCTAAACGACTGCGTCATCTGGCAAAATGTTTGCTCATTAAGTTGCAAAACCAATTACATAAAAGATAGATTTTTTAAAATTATTCTAGACTGCCCAATATTATTTATAACCCTACTAGTGCACATTCAGTTTTTATAACAAGTTAAACTCGTGATCACTTTCGATATAGTAAATATCGTACTTGTGTGTTAAAATATAGTACCATATCCGATTTATTAGTACAGTCACCCCGCTCTAAAATACCTCGGCAACTTTTCACCAAAGAAACGCTTCTGCATTTAAGGTGATTTCCAACGAAGACGAAAGATGCGTTCCCGCATAATCTGGCAGGAAAAGACGGTAACTTAGGCCGTATGGGAGCCAAATGAATTCGTCAGTCGTGGAGTGTAGATGCCATGGGAATCGTGAAGAGGCTGAAGGGGAGTGGGGTTGTCCTAGTGTCGGCGCGACGTTTGTCGGGCTGCGGTCGACCTCAAACAAGCACCGCAACTCGTCCACGCCTCGTCGTCGGACACTCCCGGGCAACCCGTCAACCAGGGGGGACCATTGTCGCCGGCGAGAGAAGATAGGGTTGCCCCCGCGAGGAACTGGGGCCGAAACAACAATGGCCGGCATTATCCGCACGCAGAACCGGGTTGAAATTCTACAGTTCCGCGGAAAACCCGCCATTCAAGGACACCCCCTCCCCCTTCTGGTCCAATACCAACCCGACCCCTCCCCAAGTGAGCTGTGGCAAAAAGAAGAGGATTTTCCCTACAATTTCCGCCAGCCCTTTGCGAAGCCCTTTCACGCAGCGAAGGAAATTATATCGGGCGCGTCGCAAAGCCCATCGCACCTGGGAATGCTTACCTCCGACACCGAAGGGAAACAGTTAAGGACGAGATTGATGGAAGCCTGGCAGGCGGGATCGCTCTTAATGAACGGTTTATTTGGCGCGTTCGCACGTCTTTTGTCGCGGAAATTACCTGCGCGAGGGACACCAGACCTTCGGGATTAGGATACACACAATTTTTCCCCTGCTTTCGTGAAAACTGTGAACTTTCGCTTCCTTTTTTTGACATCCGACGGATTCCTCTTTTTCCCCCTTTTTTTTTCTGTGATGTGTCAGCTGTTCACGCGCGATTCTTCGGTGACAGTTCTGAGAGTTACCGAATTCTGAGTGAACGGGTGAAATGAATACGTGCGCTCCCTTGCAGACATCCGTAGTGAGTTGGGATTGAAGTGCGCTTGCTTAACATAGCGGGAAAACCAGAAAAAATCGCAATACTGTTAGGCTCCTGTTCATGAGAACCGCTGTGACATACTCTCTAGGTTCCACCATTTAAAGAAACCCCATTCAGCCCCCCTCCCCCTTGATAATACACACGCCTCGTGTGTAGAATGTATAGCGCATGGCTACCTGGTCGATGTCACACAAAACTGTGATTAATAATGAACTTCTGTAAGTTCAAGCACGCTAATTTCTACATAACCTTTCATTTTGTGTCACTGAGCCGACAGAATGTGTCTATTGATTAGTTCATATGCATTTTTATCTGTATTCTACGCCGTATTCTTCCTATCGTAACAATATTACCAGAATTAATAACAATCTTAATTAATTTACTATGTCTGGAAGATTTGCAGACAATGTATCATAAACTGTAACTTTAAAATTGAAAATATTTTAGGTTGGTTTGCTCAAAATTTACTTAACAAGAATCTTCGCCGGTGTCAAATTTCCACCTTTGATGCGTGGGAACAGCGTAACGATTAGAGCTAGTGTCCCATGCTTGACGAGAAGCAATTTTTTGTGAATAAGTGAATGTGTTTTGGGCTCTATTGACCCTTTTTTGTGAATGTTGAAGGATTTGAAATTGTATGTGTGCAGATGTATTTTTGCAGGGATGAATGTGATACATTAAATAGGAAAATGTGATCTTAATTAAATTAAATAAATTTTCGTGGATGTGTGAAAACCTTTTAACCTACAAAATAGCTACAGTGTCTAAAGTTTTATTTTATCTCATCCTTTGTATATAGAATCAAAATGTTTTTAATCCAGAGTACAAAATTGTTATTTGCACTTAAAACTTCCTCATGTAATTATTAATTAACGTGTTAGAGTGATCCATTAATTATGAATAGCTGGAATCTTTGTAGCCCTATTCGAGTGAATGAGTATTTTATCTGTGATGTTTTTTTTTTTTTTCAGTGTTTTAATTTTTTTGTAGTTAGGGTTTAGCTAATTTTTAAGTTCACATGATAAAACCTCTAATTTCATTTAAATTTAAGAAATTGTTAAACAAGAATTCTACTTGTTATTAGTTGTAAGCACATAATGTTTAATTATATTCAAAAGTGTATGAAATTTAAGTGGTTAAGTGTAAGAAAAGGTAAAATGCCTTTACTTCGCCACATTATTAATAAAGACGTTATATTATTATTATTATTATTATTATTATTATTATATTATCGCCTCTATTCGCAGCGCGCCAAACTGGCGTGCAAAGTGTTCCTTGTATTTTTTTTCTACGGGACTTTAGGCGGTGACCACAACATTTTATTTTTGAATAGTATGAAGTAAAGTCCAATGCATGCCTCTCGCTTTGCACTTTACGAATTCAGGTAATATTTGCGGAGTTACAGCAGTGTAAAAAACCCGTTTTTAGCCATTTTGAGAGGCCCGAAAATCATGTTACTAACAAGCGTGCTGAATTTCTGAAAACATAGAAGCTTAGTTTAAAGCGTGTGTTCTTTTCGTAGGTAAATATAATATAAATAAGTTACGTGGTTTCGCGTAAAAAAGAATACGTGTGACACGCTGCAACGCCGTCCATGTGCCAGTCAAAGAACGCTCTTAAGTGACTGTAAGTTATACGGATCCGAAGAAATGTTTTCGAGGAAAATTTTACATGTATATGAACTATTTGTTCTTTGTTAATAAGTTAGTTTATTTCGCCTACTTTGGTTTTGTTTATAATTAATTTGTAAATGTAAATAAAGTAAAATGCAAATTAACACTTTAATGAGGCCAAAAATATAGTTTTTAATCCTGGAAACAAATAATTCACTTCTGGGTTAGTACTCTCCCTTGTGTAGTATTTATTCACGTTTATAATTAAAAAAAATAAACAGTAGGTTTAGGTTTGTCTTAATTACCATGTAAATTATACAGAAAGGAAAGTCACAAATGTCACAAAACTTAATTGTCAATTTACAAGAACGTATTTAACACACAGATGTAGCAATATTTGTATACATTTAAAAAAATCTGCAAATTTCTGTATAATTTCTTGTAAATTTTAAACAGGTGTTAGCAGTGTCACTCAAATGTTTTGTATGACTGTACACATTTAATTTAAATATGATAAAGCGCTTAATTGGATTTTGGTTTTCATACATTGTAGTCTCGGTTAGTAAACATTAATTACCGCCAGTCTTACTATACGGTGTTGGCAATTCAAAAGTGGTTAACTAGTTAAATATCTACGAAGTTATTAATGTGGTATCTAACTCGAAAAATTTTTTACATTTTTTTTTTGGTTTTAAAAGTAAAAAATAATAATAATGTAGACTAGAGCACATTTATTTTACTTGTGGGTTAAAAGTACCACTTTTTACGCTGCAATATATAATTTGGTACATGAAACAGCTATAGTATCGACCAAGAGAGGGAGAGATGGAAATTAATTATTTGTAAGAATGAAATTTTGGCGGTCGACAAAGAAATGTTGATCGCCATGATATACCCAACATGCGTTAATAATAGGGCGGGGAGCGCACATGTGTGTGTATATACGTTGCGGCCAAACTTGGGGCGGGCGTTTTTAGCGGGCGCGCAAACAGGACGGCAGACATGTGTAATTAGGCCCGTTAGTCGTCCGTAATTAGCGGGCGCCCGTGAATTGTTAATGTGTCAATATGCGCGGCGCCCACTCGCTTGCCCCTGGGCGTGCCGCAACCCGTCGCGTCCCGCAGCCTCTGTGGTACATACAGCCAGAGAAACAACCACGGCGGATCAGGCTCTCTGTATTACACGCCGGTCTACTTCCCCATATGACGCCTATTTCCTGTTGTATACACAGATCTCTGCTTGATATTTTAACTACGACAGTCTGACAGTACCGCATATTTGTCTCCTTTTCTGCCGCAAGAATACCAGCAGAATTATCTACTGTATGGGTCGATTTGCCTTAGTTTGCATGTTCTGAAGGAACATATCTTACACGTTGCAAGTTTTTCACCTTTAGCCCTATATTGAAAGCATTACCTATAATAATAATAATTATTATTATTATTATTATACACAAATAATTATATACTGTAATTAAAAAAATAAAATTTGCTCACCTTAAATTTACTAGAGATACTAGCAGAACCTACGGATTAAAAAAAATTTTGAGGGACACAAATTATCACAATTAAATTCCTATAACATTTTGAATCATTTCACAACCTCCCTTGTTCTTAGTAAACAAAGAAGAATCCGAGAAATTAATATATGCTTCATTCACGTACTTAAACGTGGTTTATAATTCGTTTAACATTTATGCTAGACTGCAATGTAATCAAACCTCTTTATAATTGCACAAAATCGTTTATAATGCCACAAACAAAGAAATCACTCCGGTGGTAATATCCTTGTAACTGTATACAGTCATAAAATATATGATTTACGTTATGATTCAGCAGAACACTCCACTTAATTTTTTTAACTTGGAGTATAATTGTCCTAGAGCTGGTTTATCTGCTGAGCAGTAACCACTTATTAAGGACGTTGCACACCTGAAAGCCGTGGCTCAAGTATAGGAATTAACATGTTAATTATTATACGGCGGACCTTAACAATTTTTAATGATATCGCTTCCGGAAAGAAACAATTTTCTGCACTAGCGAAGGGGAATAAAAATGTAGGAAAATATTATGAGATTACTTTTTTAATTTTTTTATAATAAACATACTTATTTGGTTATAGATTTTCAAGGTATTTTAAGAACTTATTAAAGTTTCGTGTGGCCTATAAATAGTTTTCACAAGTACTAAGCGACATTTATTTGATTATTTGGTTTTGGTTTTGCGTATCCTCGAACAACACTTGACCTTGTTAGAGATATACGGGAGGGGGGGGGAGTCGGTCAAGGCCTGTTTAAGAAACCATCCCAGCATTCGTCTGAAATGATTTCGAAAAACCCTGGTCAACTGAAATCACGATGGTTGGAGCCGGGTATTGAACTCGTATCCTCACGAACACGAGGTGAGTGTTTTATCACTGCTCCACCATGCTCGGTTGTAGAATATAATTTAACACGTGCAGTTTAATCGTACTTTGCTTGCGGCACAGCTCTCAAGCTCTGAAGTAGGCAAGACCCTTAAGGGCGTTCACGTGGCAAAAAATTCATAAATTTATATTTGTATGGCATAGTGTTCGTGTTATGTGAGTTACTTGTGACTACATTTTCCGCTTGTAAAAATGTGTTAGGTCTCATAGCATTCCCATAGGGACATGACAAAGTCAGAATTTCCAAGTTATGGGAACACAGGAATGACAAAAACCAAGTGACTTGCTCGAATGAAATAATTTACACTGGAATTACATAATATGGGTAAAATGCTAAAATATTTTAAAACACAAAATGTAATTCCTTTGTATACATTATAACAAAATTCTGAAAATGATGACAATTTAAATCATTTTTGGCAATTTAAAAAAAAAAAAGATAATACTATGTTGTTGAGTGTTTTAAATGTATTAGCATATGGCTCATCATAATATATAATTTCAATGTAAATTATTTCATTCTAGTAAGTCACTTCGTTTTTGTCATTCCTATGTTCCCATAACTTGCAAATTCTGACTTTGACATGCCGCTATGGAAAAACTATGAGAACTAATAAATTTTTACAGGTGGAAAATCTAGGCACAAGTAATGTGTGTAAAACGAACAGTATGTCGTGTAAATATAAAATCATGAATTTTTACCACGTGAACACCCTTAAGGAGCATCCCTACATAACCGAGACCTGAGAAACCACGCTTTGAACGACAGCTGGGCGTGTTCTCGTCTGAGAAGACACGCTGAGGGGTGAAAACCTAGGGTTGACACTGACCGGAAGGGAGTATCTGTGATTTTAGGAGAGAAAAGGGGAAAGAAAATACAAAACACGCATTGCCTTTCTGAGTGGTTTTAATACAACTTTATGTTATAAAAAACTCACCTAGGTTACTGTAGATAAATTATTTGCTTAGTAGAAAAATGTGTATCATAAATAAATGGTGCTATACTACAATATTTCCCTGATATATATATATATATATATATATATATATATATATATATATATATATATATATATATATATATTGTAATCGTATTGATATTCTAGTAACAAAACTTCGATTTTAGTAACATACATACGACTTTAGTCTTTTTCTCAAAAAATATTTTATATTGTAGTTATATTATTGCCTGATAAATAAGAATAAACAAATTATTGTGAATTGGTGCTAATTTACTAAATAGGGACGCTCTTTAAGCACAAATCGTAGAATACTTCGCGGCACTAAATATTATACATGCTGATTTTTTTTCTGAAGTTCGCAGTAAAAAATTCGTTATTTTATGTTTCTCTCGTGCCTGGGTGAGGTTAAATTAAAAGAGAACAGAGAAGTGGCAGAATGCTAAGATAATGTAAAAGGGGATGTTCCCGAGAAAACTAGCCGGCCAACGTTATCCGTTAGCAAAAGACTGGACGAGCCTACCGGGAATCGAACCCGGATTACCACAGTTCGGTGCTGATCGTCCGACCATTACACAACCGTGAGATTTCGACTTGGGTTGACAGACAATAGACATCCCTAGCTGTAATTCACAAAGCCATATTTGTTTTCAGATAATCAAGTCTTCTTTTAAAGTGTGTTTTAAGCTTCAGCATGGCAGTAAAAACAAAAAAAAAAAAAAAAATATGCAACGGAGATAGTAGGTAAAAGGGACCTGTTTGCGATTTCAGTGATTTTACACAAAATCCTATGACAGAAACTGTAAAAGCAAGCTAAGCGTATAATCCCAAACTGAACTGTGGAAATGTATATAAATATTGTAGTACTTGTTTTAAAACACACTACGACGTGACGTGTCGTCGTACGTGGCCAATCAAACCTAAGTACGATGGTCTTGTCTTTCAGGTGTATTATTATTTATCGTACGTATTTTTTAATTCCAAGGAGTACCTTCTTCATTATGTGTTTTATTACGACCTCTTTTTTTTCACATCCCTTTCAATATTTAACAGGAAAAAGTGCAGCAAATGCGGGAAGCAAATAGCGATGCCTTTCAGCCGTGTGAATGGCTGTGTTATCCTACTTTCTCAATAAAAACTCTGCCAGGGAATAAGTTTCTTGTCTTTCTGTGTGTGTGCGATGGTCGAAAACATATTGATAACCTAATAGCGCTATGGCTAACCAACCTGCCACGAACTAGCCATTGGAATGTCTTTGGCATTATTAGCAGTAGCAGTCTATGCATTGCACTGTTACAAGCTAAACCGGTAGTTTTGAAGGCTACTCAAATTTAATGCGCTAACTGGCCCGATTTGGAAATTTATATCCGTCCATTTTTATCTTAAGTGATTAACTAACTATAATTCAATCTTTCATGATGCGTAACTACGGGGCAGATGGCCGTCCCCTGATAATGTGGCAAGTTGATATTAAAAGCACTCAGTAATCCTTACAACGAGCTTATGCTACTGAATATAATGGAAGCTTGCGTACTCTTTAAGATTCTTAGTTCCATAAATGTATCAAGTACGTGTGATGATTTACGGTGAACACGGTTGGTTCATATCATGGTACAATGATTCAAGAGATTCGGAACAACTTTATTTGCCAAGATCCTCATGAAGGTCATTGTTTTAACACCACTGATCTAAGACAAAGTACACCTCAGGGTTTTTATTCACGTCAAAAATTATGACCTACAGAAACATCGAAAGGTTGCTTATACTTTGTTTTGATAGTTCAAGCAAACAATTCAAAAAATTCACGTAAACCTTTCTAGTATTACGTCTCGTAGAATAAGTACTATCCGGTTAAATATGGAGCCCAACGCATGATCTTACTGTGCACCTCAACAATTATAGTACGTATTAAAGAAATGTGTATACATATTTATGTATAAAACGTACGTGTTTAAAAATTGTTGAAAATAAATAAACAGAAAACAGGACCACTGAAGAAATTATTGACGGTGTTACAAGTTTACATCTCATTACAATCACCAAATAAACAATCTTGAAACTGTTGCGTGTACAGAAATTTGGCTAATGTTGCCATGTTTCGTTCTCGCTTTACGATAGTTAACGTGCTGTATTGAAGATATATATTGCTTGTCTTAAAGGTTTGCTCAATAATGCAGAACAAGAGTCGTGGGGTACTGTGTCAAGAAGGTGCGAAAAACAACGTTTAACATTGGCAAAATATTGTTCACTATACTCTATCCCATGAATTGCTAGAAATATTTATCTTGAATCTACTTACAAACAGCTAAAAAATTGTTTTCCTCGGTGAATAACCTATCACTACAGACACTGAAAAATCGTGAAAATGTTTAAGATAGTCTCCAATAAACTGTATTACATTAATCGTGACACGTGTGAACAGTTTTGGGACAGATCAGAGACGCCGTGTAGGTCTAACTGGGCTTGTTGTAGAGAGAAAAAATGCTACAAATAAACGAATAAACATAGCCAATGTTGATACAAAACATTTAGTGTTACATACATCACGTTGGAGCCTAGCGAACATTCAACTTTTCCCGCGATTTTCCAGTGTCTCTACCTATCACTGGTGTATAAATGAATGAAATAAGCACCAACATTGTGCTTGTTACTTAGACACGGTACTCAAGCAATTTTGCTAGATAAAGGTTTGTTTACGTGCTAAAATACCTGAAATTAAATTTAAAAAACGAATTTCCATATCTTACGCGGGACTAAACTTGAAAAGATGGATTTTATAAGGCATCACCTCACGGACTCGCCCGTGGAAGTCGCTGGTAGAAACACATTGCAGAAGTATGTGGGCAGATACAAGAACTAAGAAAGCTATAACTGCTCAGAGATATAAAACCACTTTCGTACTCTACCGGAAACGCACTGCGAGCATTCTGACCACTATACCGCAGTGGTAAGGAAAAATGTGCACATGTTTTTCAGTCGATTCCGGGCCCTCGTAATTGGAATAAAGATAAGAACTCGTGTAACAAAAAAAATGAGATAACAAAATTACATTATTTGTATACAATAACGAATATCATTAACAAATAGTTTTATTTATTATGTCGAATATTTAAATGCAATGATAAAAGTTATATTATTAACATGGTAATTTTGAACCATCTCTCTCTCTCTCTCTCTCTCTCTCTCTCTCTATATATATATATATATATATATATATATATATATATATATAATTCATGTTACTTGTTCTGATTTATGTTGGTATTAGAGAGGGAGAAATTATATTCTATTTCGGGTCTCTTCGGCGAAAATGAAGTTTTCGTTGTTTAACATGAAAGTAAGGAATCTCATTTATTATATGCTTGCTCGCTGGATACTTCCTTCACAGCATTCTTAAGATATTGTGGACCTGACGCGTGAGACGTGCCGTAGCGTGGTACGTTTAGTCGTTTTTCATGTATAGTTACTAAAATTATTTCTAATGCGTTTATCTACGAAAAGAAAACACTTCAAATTAAGTCCCTATGATTTTAAAAATGCAGTCCGACATGATTATCAAGTTCCTCAAAAGTGCTAAAAATGAATTTTTCACATTGCTGTAGCGGAGAAAATATCAACCATAATCGTAAAACAAAATCATAGAAACCTGCATTGGACCTTACCACACACTTCCCACAAGTAAAATTATAGGGTCATCGCTTGAAGTCCCGTTGAAAAACAGTTACTACATAAACACTGCACGCTAGTTCAGAACTCCGCGTCTAGAGGCGATGAGGTGTTTGACGCACGGGTTATATTCGACTTATCGCCTTCCCCGTTTCCGTGCCTCGAACGTAAAAAGAAACCTACGGTCCACTAACGCTTAAGAGTTCTAAGGACTGGAGTGGCTCACAACTGCAAAACTCTAGGCTCGGGCACAGAATATTTAGGAATACAGAAGTGTAACAGCCGGTAGGACAGCGAACTCAGTCACACACGCCAGCAAAATGGCTTCCCTGGCCAGCAACATGGCGGAGACGCCTACCGCCAATCAGAGTAAGGTGGCTGCACTGCTAGCCGGCAGCCAGGCCAATAAGAAACCTGCAGTAACATGCAGGAGCCAAACAGACACGAGGCTGGTATCAACAGCCTGGAGCAGCCAATTAGCGGCGAAGTTCGCCAATATCAGACGAGCCGCCACGTAATTTCACGTCTGTATTGCTATTTTGTCAGTGGCTCGGGTTTGGGAGAGTCCGCGTCGGTCTTCCCTCCCGGGCATCCTGATTTCGTGTTTCACACGTTTTACAAACTCCATCCACACAACGAATGCTGGTGTGGTCTTTCACCGCAAGCCACTGCCGTTTCCATTCCGAGCGTCTCTAATGACCACGCCGTCGAAGACACCAGCATTCCACGAAGCCCTGATGTGCATAACGATATTGACGTATAGACGGAAACTTTTTTCTGCATTGAAAAGAGGAAAATGTTGCTACAGTAATTGCAATGTGGACTGGAGAGGAGGGCAATGAGTAGGTGTTTCCCGGGTGTTTTAATGGTCGTGCTTATTTGTTCACAGTTTTCATATTTTTGAAAAACATCTCCAGCAATATATATCGCACCGACAAAATATTCGGTGGTGTAATCTACTTACGCTCAACAGTTATAGATGGTTCGGGATAAAGTAACCATTTTGAAATCCTAGTTACTTTTTTATTTTCAAATAATTTATTCTTTCCTGCCATTCTTTAATATAAACAAGACAATCTACGTAAAGACTGTAATCAAAAGTTAACGTCGAAAGTCCCAGTTAGCAATATTTTGTAAGTATTTTTCTATACAAGATGGGCTTCAAAAGTGCTCACTTAATCGTGAACTACACCAATAATGGGCTACATCTAATTCAATATTCCGTATAATTCACTGTACTTCCTCTCGCCAGGACTGTGAGGTAGACATGGCCCTTAAGTGACAACCCTATTAATTTATTGTTGGAAAGTTTGTACCAACGTATATTGCGTTGGTGTGTGAGAGATACAAAATCAATGTAGCGTTTAGGGTGCCACGGACCGGCGTATGTAAGCAGTGTGACCTTTACGCGCAAGTCACTCAAATGTAGTGCAGTTCCTATGGGACTTTTTAGTGTCACCACAAATTCTTTTATTCGCGGAAAGTATTTATGGTGCCCAACGCGTGTTCCTACATATGTATCTTTCGAACCTGTTTTGCACCCAGACAGAGCCGTCTAAATAGCATTGTTCTAATATGCGTGCTGAATTTAAAACATTTTAGGGACAAAGGTTGAAATGTAAGTTATTATTGTAAATATACAAACAAAACGCATGTCAAGAAGTATCGTTAGAGATGATGATTTATCGCGGGAAAACTTGACTGTTCGCTGGGTTCCAACATACGTTCAGCTTACCAAATGCTCACTGGCTTTTCCTTGTACGTGGAGCTGTTACCCTATTTGACTAAGATAATAAAATCCCGCCATTGTAACATTTGATGCCCATTATTGGTCTGCAGACCGCTACGTTGTGTCAGTGTTTTCAAGACTACGTTGGCACAAAACCATTTTTCTCGATATAGCGTGACCTCTAAGTATCGTCATAAAAGAAAGAACCGGAACTCGCTGCAAGACACGTCAAGAGCAGGTAGGGAGGACCTTCGATTACCGGCGAAGTTGTTATCGTCGCGGGACTCGTCGAAGAAGAAGTATGAGGGTTATTGGTTTAGCGGGGAGGGAGGTGAAGCGGACAGGGCCTGTCAGTTGGGGGAAACGCGATCGGCGTGGGAGCCCGTGTTCGGCCGACATGGCCGGACACAATATGACCGGTTCAGGCTCTTCAGTCGCCTGACCTCGCCGACAATAGCTGCAGCCTCCCCCGGCTATCGGCAGTCCGTCCGCTCCCCGCACTCACTGTTGCCATATCTACCTCTGTCAAACAACCCAGTAAATCCAGAGCCATCCTTGGAATTTTCGTGCTCCAAATAAACTGGTCTTATTTATTTTTTTATTCTATATGGTGGTAATTGGTGTCTTAAGTATGGCAATAGAAAGAACTAGGTATAACGTATTATAAATGTCAGTGCGGCAACACTGTTCTGTGCTGCGCCTCAACTGAAGCAGATGTGCGCTGACCCGGTGTCGGGTAGGTTACTGGCAGCACCAGAAGTCACTCGCAGTAGGCAAACAAATATTTTGGTGCGCGAGTAAGAAAGAGTACGAGAGGGGGGTGGGAGGGGGGACTGTAGATCCTCAAACGTGTTGAACCTCTTCACCAACAAGACTTCCTTGTCAAACAAAGGTTGTGTAGGTAATGTGACTCAATATCTCGTCAACTGCGCGACACTAAGCGGTCTTCCAGCCTGCGTTTTAAATGTCTTGCATCAACTAGCGGCTTTTCTTTCTTTTTTAATAACATTACGCATCAAAATACATTAAATTACGATTTCATAACAAAAAAAAACCACGGTTATTAGAAACGTAATTTTCAGGCCCTCAGAGTGGCTTCACTAAACTAACATACCTGGGAAAAATAACGCCCGAATTTGTAAAACAAAACGATAAAACTTGCGTGGGATTTTCACCAAACGTCCCACAAATGAAATTATACGGTCGCCAATTGTAGTTACATAGGTAAAATAATAGTAAAACAATTCCAGCCAGTTCAATTGAGGCACTACACATACATAGAAGCAATGATTTTTGGTGAAAATATTATGCTACATTTTGTTTCAGTGCCTCACATGCACATCTGCAGCTCTGCTTCATGGTCAGTGATTGGCTGTTTATGACTCTCGACATATCTGGGATCTACCAGCAAATCGCAGACGGGTGGTGTCACAGTGACGTTATTCTCATTGGCACAGTCAAATGAGTGACGCCTCTATACGAATGCTCGCTGCCAATAACTGCGTACCAGAGCTGCAGATGTGAACATGAGGCATTGAAACTAAATGTTACATAATTCTTTTCACCAAAAATCATCGCCTCTACACATACATTATACACGCTTGTGCAGCGACACCCTTACTGCTCCAATGGTTCCGTGCCACACACAACCGCATCTTATCTAGCAAGCCAGATTAAGGACTTCAGCCCAAGTTTCGTGGCTTCTCAGAGATTTGATTTTTTACACACAGACAACAGTAGTTATCCACAATTTAGTCTGTAACACTGTTGCAAATTTACCATACTCTGTAAGATAATTCTCGAGACAAACGGTAGGTCTACAAATATGTTGTCTAATTCATCAATTAAAATTAAATTTCGTTAATTCACAAATTAGCTACAATTATACTGTATTTCGTCTCGACAAAATCAGAGTATGTCGTGTAAACCAGTCGTAAAAATGTTTACAAAGTAAATTTACGATGTCGTCTCCCGTTTTTGTATAAAAAAAAATTATTACTATCGTCAAAAATTTAGAAACTCGGACCCAAGACTTAAGGGTGTTCAAATGCGGTAAAATCATAATTTTATATTTATATGAAGTAGTGTTAGTTTTGAAGACGATACTTGTGCTTACAATTTCCTCTTACAGAGCAATTTTATCTCTCATAGTTCTGTCATAAAGGTGCGTCAAAATCATTATTTGTGTGTTCTGCTGCCATGCAAATAGCGTAAAACCCGTCGACTTGTGTTCGTGAAATAACATGACATGGACTAGGCAATAAAACATTAAGAAATATCTCGTGAACTATTTTTAAATTTAAAAAAATTTTGAATTTTTTTAAATTTTTTACGCACTTGTTGTTTTTAAAAAAAATTCAAAATACGGAATTGTGGCTTTTAAAATGTTTTATTGCATAGCTCATGGGATGTAAATTCGCAGTGAATTATTTCACTTAAGTAGATTAATTGGTTTTCCACTTTTTGCACGGCAGCGTAAAAAAACAAATTTTGAACTTTGACGCACCGGTATGAGAAAACTATGAGAGCTAAAATTGTTTTGTAAGAGGAAACTACACTCACAAGTATCATCTACAAAACTAACGATATTTCATAATAATATAAAATTACGCTTTTATCGCACTTGAACACTCTTAAGGTTGCCGCCTGAGTGAACGAATTTTGCGCGTTCGAGGCAGAGAATGGCGAAGCACTGAGGACGATACAGTACATGCACCACACCTCACTCTAGTCTCTGGGAGACAGTTACTGAACTAGAGTGCAGTCTTATCATCGACAATTCTCCTCTATGAGTAGAGACATGCAAAATTCGTGTTATCATTTGGTAGCAGACCAAACTTCACTTTCCTATATGTAACAAATCATAATCTGCCATTCAATTGGCCACGAACTTTCATATGTTGTCATTCACGTGTGTTACGTCCTACAGAGATTGGCCTCTCTACCGTGTAAGCATTCTCCGCGGCAAGTCACGACAATATCGGCCAGCGGGAGACGTCGAACGAGCCTATAGTCACTTGGCGTCTAGTCATCTGTCAGAAAATAACGCGAATTTTGCATGTCTCTATCTATGAGACATTTACTGCTGGTGCTATGATGTTATGACTAGAAGCCAGTCATCTTTTGGTAAGTTGAACGTACGTTGAAGCCCAACAAACAGTCAAGTTTTCCCGCCATAAACCATCATTAGAGGTACGTCAATTTCGCGGATTCATCTGGCAACAGCCTAGACTTGTCAGTCCTATACACCCACTTGCCACAATCGATTATGTATTGACTTATAACCGTACAAGCAGGTAGCAAGCGATAGCACTTCGCATTATTTCCTTATTTACTACTGGCTTGCAGAAGTCAAACGCGTTTAGTAATAGCCGCCAGCAAGTCACAGACATGACAATGAAGTATACATAATTGGCGTTCAACCTGACCTGGAATGTATCTGCGAAATTTACCTACCTCTACCAATCAGTGTAAGGTTCTTGTGACACCTCACGTCTGTGATCTGCCAATAGAACACTAAGATATGTGAGAGTTATACAACACCGAATCACTGATCATGAAGAACAGCTACAGTGAACATAAGGTACTGAAACTAAATGGTGCAAACGTATTTCTGCCACAAGATCGTGAATGTAACCATAGTTTTTCCTTATTCGCTTGTCTCTCTAACATACGGACGAATCAGGGACAACCATTACCGTCGGTAGGCCGACAGCTCTATCAAAACAACCCTCCTTGACACTGCTGCCACATCGAAGACCACAGCCTTCTGCTGTAAATAAAGTGAAAAACCACGAAAATCTTTGGTGCCAAGGCAGTCTCCAAAACGCTGTAACATGCCGTGAATATATAATTCGACAGCGAATATTGCATAAAGTTTAAATGTTTGCAGACGAATAACAAACATTCTTAGTAGGGACTGGAAAATTTCGCGAATTCAATGACCTGTAGGCTAGAATCCATTGTACTATATACTCAAGCCCCGTTTATTCGTTCATTGTCTACTGAGTATCAGCTGGTTGACTAATAGTCTTGGCTTGAGTATGCATAGAACAATGTATTCCAGCATACAGATAATTAAATTCGCGAAATTTTCCAGTCCCTAATTCTTAGTAACTGTACGAGCATTATCATTAAGGCAGTCAAACTAAAACACGTGAATAGCGGTCTCTTATATACGTCGTTGGAACACAGCGAACAGTCTGATTTTCACACTGTAAATCACTTATAACTACCAACTACAGACGACAACGGAAATAAATGGGTAGCATCATAGCTGGAGACCCTGTTTTTTCGCGAAAAGAATTTTGCCTCAGTTTGTTTTAGTGTCTTATGTGCACATCTACAGTTCTGTTTCATGGTTATTGGCAGCGTGTCTGTGTGAAGAGCTTGACTGCGCCAATTACAAAAACGTTCCTGCAGCACCACGCGTCTGTGATTTGCCGGTATAATCTCAAGGCTCGTGACAGTTAAAATATCCAATCGCTGACCACGAAGCAGAACTACAGGTGTGCACGTAAGGCATGGAAACAAAGTGAGGCAAAAATTTTTCGCGAAAAAACACGGGTCCCTAATCATAGCCATCTTTAGTAGAAGGCCGCGGCCTTATATCTGGCAACCCTGCCATAGGAAGGGTCATTTTAACACTTATTTTATCTCTCCAAAGGCAATGGCTGTACCTGATTCGTTATTTGGTGAGACGAAAGAAGTGTTAAAATGACCCTTCCTGACAGGGTTGCCAGATCTACGGCCCAGGCCTTCTACTGAAGATGGCTGTGGTAGCATACGTGGCTGAACTGCCTCAGTAACTAACGTGTAAGTAAATGAACATGGTAGACGTGGCGATAACCACCCTATGTTTCAAGCCCTATATACGACTGAATTCTTTAGCATTTGTCTTTCCGTTTCCTTATTTTAAGTATTTCGTCAGTACACAATAAAAAGGTAAAGTCATAGTACCAAGCGTTTAGAAACAATTAAGAATTGTTTTTAAGATACCTGAATATTGCGTTGTACATTATTATAAATTACTATAATACGTAAATATCCCGAACATATGCCCTTATCGTTTAATAATGTAGTGTATTTTAAAATAGTTTGCTGATAAAAAAACAGCGGCGTTTATTGACGCAACTTTCAGTTGACTTAAGAATAGTTCAATAACGCTTTTACAAGGCCTTCGAAAAACATTTCATTACATAAGGCACATCTGTCTCATTCTCACGAAATAACATTACTTTACACTAAAATGCCACTTAGAAATAAACACCTTTCATGATAGGCTAACTAGCGAACGGCCATCTTGACACTGACTGTAGGTTTACAGTTTTCCTATAATGTAAAGTCTAGACTGCGTGACTTACCTTCGCCGACTCCATAAGAACCCATGTACTGAAATTTGTGGTAAAGTTAAATGTTAAGGACGCTGCCTACCAAGCGTTTCAAATGTGTTGCAGTGTGTTCGTAAATGCGGTTTGTTTTTTTCAGGAAAGTATCCAACATGTGCCCATCGTACCCAGGGGAATAAACACAGTTATAGTGGGGTGGAAGGGCATATTGACCTCCACCCCGCTTTTTTCCTTCAGAATTCTACATGCAATAATTTGTCATGTTACTTATTTTAGTACTAGACCTATACAATTTAAAGTCATTTTATGTAAGCTAAACTCTATTATCAGAAATCATGCATGACCGTTGTACTTCCTTAAGAGTGCGTGATACATAAATAAACGCTGATACCATCAATTGATTTCTACGCTTCTTTCGAAGCCAAAACGGATAAAATACTCAATGACAATCCTTGGTAATGGTATTTGTAGAGACCGGAATAATTCGCGGGTTCACCGACCTGTAGGCTAACCTTCAAGAATATCTGTGTATTCAAGCAGACAGCAGCTCTTCTGTGACTGCTCGCTGACAAAGTCAAATGGACCCACATTGAGTTTCATTTTCATTACTGGCTCATCGACATCAAGGCGGTGTTAAATAAGCCAACGGCTAATCGTGAAAGTAGCACGAACTTACAGTCGCTAGAGTTCTAGTTTGTGCCTGAAAGAAAATGCGAATTGTTCAGGTCTCTAGGTATTTGCCAACTTTATGAGTAAGTATTTATCCAAAATTACTAATTCGTTACGCGTGATCTTTTACGCCGCAGTTAAATGCACGAGGTTCCAGCGTCAGAGATAGTGCCACAAAGTTTCGTAGCACTGGAAACAATTTTGGTTAAAACGTTGGCTGAAACTATTGCCTAGGATTGCTATTGTTTAATTTTCTCAAATTGGCTTCAAGAAACCTACAGTTACAGATTAATGCTTTTAGCGTTGAATTATGTACCACGCCCGATGAAAATTAGAACAGCAATTATTACGTTTGTCCCCCACTTCCCTTGCAGAAAATGATGAATATTTATGTTTTTGAGGTCGTGTTTAGGTAAGAATATCTTAGCACAGAATTTTTTCAAATTTTTTGGTGGTTACAATACACCCTTATTTTCATTATTGTGTCAAAAAATGACATGGTCACAAATGAATGTCTCATAGAAGCGAGTTGTCAGCGAGAAGGATTGCAAGTCAGTTCAGTGACTTGCGCCTAGAGGTTAGGGTGGGACGCAACGCGCGCATGTTGTCATACTGACCGCGTCCCAACTTCAATGTCTCAAATGTGCAAAAAAACTCTCACAAGGTGGCTCCCTTAATTATATACTGGTGCGATAAAATCATAATTTAATTTTTTTTAATACTGTTAGTTTTGTATACCACGTACTTGTGAGTTCAAACAATTTAATCTCTCGTAGTTTTCTCATAACTATGCGAGCTAGAATTATTTTGTAAGAGGAAACTGCACTCACAAGTATACGTCTGACACATCGTAGCTGTCTGCAGACCATGGATAGGCATCACATATTACAATAGCGGGATAGGTCAATAGTTCTTCGCACAATAGAAAACTAGTAATCTATTCATAAACTGAACGTACGTTGAAACCCAGTAAATAGTCCAGTTTTCCCGCGATAACTATTTCATATCGATATAATATTACAATTTCATCGCACTTGCACGCCCTTGATGTCAAATATTACAGTTTCCAACTGTGTAATGGCGTCACAAGTCGCTTGAACGAGCTCGGCGCTACATCGTCGCCGGCGAGGACAGGGCACGGGACTCGCGTGCCGACCAATCGCAGCGAGGGACGGCATCTAACGAGCGCCTCATTAGTCCGCACGGCTAATGTCTCCCTCTCTATCTATCCGCTTCCATTACCGGTACAACACCCGCACTGGCTCATCAGCCGTACTCCGACCATCACGCACGTGCGCTGTAGTCGCCTCTCTGTCGATATATCGATAGCTGCGAGACGTCGATGTCTCTGTGCCTCACTGTTGCCCATGTAATACACTTTGCAAATACTGTGGAACCTCGTTAATACAGACCCTGTTAATACAAAGTTCTCATTATTACAAAACTATTTTTATTCCCCTTGGAATGGGACGAGAGATGAAATAAATACTTTAATGTTAAGTAAAAATTTTGTTTATGAATTAAACCACGAAATATCATGTACTCAAGTAGAAGGAAGTCATTGTGGTGAAAATACTATACGATTTGTGGGGCTAAACAGAGTGACCAAAATTTTAGAAGCTTTTTAAGGTCTTAGTGAACACCTGTCAATACAAACCTTATTGCTACAAACAACCAAAATTTTGGTCCCTTCAGGTTTGTATCAAAGAGGTTTGACTGTATATTCTTTTTAATGATCTTAGAGAAGAGTTGTGCAATATGAGTGCGTAACTGGATGTATATGTTTTTTACACTCTCCATTGTGGTGCAGACGTCTTTCAAAGAAAACTACAGAGAATAGGGAAACATAAATAAGCAGAGTATGATTTAGTCCACAAGGATACTCACACACCATTAAATTTCATAAATAGAATCGGGTTAGTTAAATAAAACAAGGATAGCCAAGTAAGAAAAAGTATATAAAAAACAGACACCTCCAAGGCAGACAATCTAAGTTTGAGGCTTGCTTTGGCAAAAGGACGCACAGATGAAATATAGAAACCACAAAAATACGAAACAACCATGAGAAAAAAAACTGTAGTTTTGCAGACACGAACATGAAACTACTGTGTTTTGTTTAGTCCCATCGTTGTGTCGTATCTTTGTGTTTCATATATGTCATCTGCGTGTCTTCATGCCTGAGCAGGCCTCAAACCAGGGTTGTTTGCCTTGGCGGTGTCTGTATCATACTCTGCTTATTCTTGTTTTATTATTCTCTGTAGTTTCTTTGACAGACATCTTCATCGCAGTGGAGTATGTCCAAAAAATTACATCCAGTCATGTTTCTTAAAGATTAAAATGGAGCAGATATCCTACCATTGCATATATATGTGTGGACCTGAACAATTTTTGGCCACAATATAGTATTAAAACAACTTCTAGTTAGTGTCCCTTTCGCAGTTGGCGCTAGACACTGACACTAGAATTTCTTGATAGATTGAATTTTAACTCCCCTAGAGCAAAAAAAAAAACTATATACTTATTAAATTGCCGTCGACACAAGCAATTGTATGCCATTTCTGCTACGGCATTTGAAACCGTTTAAAGTAATTAGAATTCTTTCGGGACCAAGATACTCTATAATACAGGCATTCCATAAATTTTTACTTTAAGGTAGTTCAAGTGGGGAAAAAACATAATTTTATATTTGTATGAAATAGTGTTAGTTTTGTACACATTACTTGAGAGTACATATACCTCTAACGGAAAAAAATTAGCTCATCTAGTTTTCCCGTAATGGCACTTCAAAGTCAAAATTTGCGTATTTTTACTTCATACAAAACTTGAAAACCAGTTAACATAATGAAATGAAAAA
>PNEQ01048072.1:0-11793 GCA_003012365.1 Medauroidea extradentata
TGTTTCATGCGTTGCCAATTACTAGTGATGTGTTTAGTGAGAAATTTCTGAACTTCCTCCGTTTTATCCAAATCTTTGAAAATTGTTGCTGCTAATGCCTCAAATATACTTTCCCTAGAGGGTGTTACCTTAATACTCGCATATTTGCGTTTGTGTAATTCTATTTCGTGCAGCTGATATTGGTTTGGCTGTGGTAATCCATCAGGCTGATACAACATTTAGTCGTCCAGTGCCTGTTACGAAATGTGAGGGTGCGCTATGATATTCTGTACAAAACATGCATCAGTCTTCATGTATTCGGATGGCGAACTGTTTATGGGCTGTCCACATTAAGGTGACCGCCTGATTTCACGTATATTGCGCGTTCGGGACCTTAAAGTGCGGAAGCGGTAAGGATGATACAGCATGTGCGTCATGCCTCCCCTGGCCACTAGACGCAAGTCTTCTTGCCAACAACTCGCCTCTGATTAACATTCAGTGGGGGCTATATAATTTTATTAAGTATAGTTAAAAACAATGCAGAGTTTTTAAAATTCTGCGCCAACATTTTCGCACCTTAAAATTACAGTAAAAACAATTTTCACAAATTTCTGAAATGTGAAAGTAAACTTGACAGAAAAATTGAGGAAATCAAATGGGTACAAACGTGTGCAAAGCTCTTTGATTTATTTTGCTAAGCAGACATAACCTATACGTCCTGAGCAGTTTTCGAATAATATTGTAACGACCAAAACTCTACACGCCGCTCGATTGCCCAGGTAGGCGGCCATTTTTTAAGTCCGAGTAATTTATTATTTTAGAAAATAATTGTTTCCCTACTTATTATAAAAAACCAGGGTAATAATGACGGTGTTTAGATGTAACCCTACACAGAATACTACGTATTAGATCACAATAAAGTTAATTTTTTAATGGTTATTCTTGAAAAGAGAGTAAACAAAAGTGCTCATTTAAGAGCCCGTGCCAGTACTCACGCAGAATTTTTCTTAGTTTCTTGCTGATTCAAAATTTGTGACGATTTATTTGAAACAATTTTAACAGGGCCATAGCATATTAGGCCCTATCTGACTTTTTATTACACTCATGGCATTCTAAATATTACAGCTTAGTTACGAAATAATTAAGCAAATTAAAAGTTTAGATAATTATTATCTATCGCTATGTAATAAATATTAAATAATACCTAGTACCGATTTAGTCCAATAATACACACCTAAACGTAAAATTTAATGATTGTTATTGAAAGACATTGTCGGTAATTCGTCATACCCTTAATTTGCTATACGAAAGTGAAGCATTTAACCCAAATAGGTGACCAGCAATTTAACTGTGAGCAAAGGTTGTCTGCGCTGCGCAAATAAAGATAGTATAGGTGTCCTAGTGTCGGAAACGAAAATGACTTCTCTCTACTAGGATAGACAAGGAATACCTATGTTCAGAATAAGAGTTTCTGTAAAAAAAACATGGACGGCGACGATTTGATGATCAGACAACTAGTCTCCAACCACGGTGGCCCGGGTTCAATTCTTAGTGGGGTCACTTCTGAATTCCGTGTGTAGGAAAAGCGGGGGATCGTTTCTCAGCTAGTTTACTCGTGGTACTCCCACCTCCCCTTCAATTCCACCGTTGCTCCGATTTCCCTCATATGATGTCACCAGCGCAGCTCCCATTTCGTCTAGTGCAGCGTTGCCGTCCAAAACATTGGAGTTGCATTGAATCAAGTAAAAGTCCACAGCCTGTGGTACCAACTATCTAGTGGCACGAGGAAGCATAGATCCGGCACCCAGGGACCACAACATTTGAAACATCATCTTAATTTTTATTTATCATTCCCATTGCCTTTTGACACCCTGAACGTAGTTGCGTTTTTCTGAGCACGCTAAAATATAGCCTTATATATGCTACACTGAGTGAGTGTGAATCCGATCTACTAACTCCGGTAGTTTAATCCCCACAAAAATAAATGAAGGTAGTGTAATTATCACTTTTCTTTAAAACGGCTAGTAACGATGCTATGGCTAGAGACGATTGTATATCGCGAAAATCTTTTGTGGCTACATATCCTTGAAAACACTAGTTTCTTGCAACACATATGATTCGGTGACGTACTTCTGACACAACGTAGCTGTCTGCAGACCAATAACAGGCATAAAATATTACAATAGCGGGATTCTTATTGGCTCCGTCAAATATGGTAATAACTCCCAAGTACAAGCTGACGCCAGTAATCTTCTGGTAAGCTAAACGTGTGTTTAAATCTAGCAAACAGTAAAGTTTACCCGCGATAAACCATCATCTATAGCTAAAGCATACAGGTATCTTATCTTATAAAGCATTTTTAAGATTATGCACTGAATCAACTTTTTTGTATGATGGCTAAATTACACCTTATTTAATGAAGTTTATAACCCCATTATCCTTCATTTGTAGGGCCACGATTTTGTCACAAAAAGATTTTTGCCCCACTTTGTTTCAGTGTCTCTCGTGCACATCGGTAGCTGTGCTTCATGGTTACTGGCAGCGCGTCTTTGTTCAGATACGTTTCTCATTTGACTTCACCAATCAGAATAAGATTATTGTGACTCTTTACGTCTGTAATTTGCCAAGGCAAGTGAGAGTAAAATTATCCAATTACGGGCGATGTAGCAGACCTGTAGACGTGCACATGACGCATCGAAACCAAACGTTGCAAAAATCTTTTCACCATAAAATCGTGGCTCTATTCATTAGGTAAACGGTGGTTGCCTGCCTTTGTCTGCACGAAAATTTAAACACGAATCTGTGAGTGGTTGGTTGAGATGACATGTAATGCAGTGTGTCTAAATAAAAGAGGTTAACCGAGTTACAGTAATTGTTCTGTAACGGTCGTTTCCCCGGATTTTCGCACGTGGGAATCGTGCCGGACGACGCCGATGGTCGGCGGGTTTTCTCAGGGATCTCCTGTTTCCCCCGTCTTTTCATACCGGTGCTGCTCCATACTCACCTCATGTCACCCTTCACCAGCGCTAAAGACCTCGATGTTGAGCGCTCACAAAACTCTCACTCACTTTCACTCACTCATTCTCACTTGTTCCGTAACGTAGAAAAAGAAGGTGAATGGCCTGTTATGCAGGCAATAAGCAGCACACAGACCAGTGAATAGACGGCTTTCTGATGTCAGGTAATTTTACGACACTTATTTTCCTTAATAATTCTCTAAACGGGAAAACCTACTCGTATTTTCGTCTTATATTTTCGTAAGGAATAAAATCCGACGGAGTTTGTAGACCTAATTCACAATCAACATCTATAGCCTTCTTTAAGTGAAACATTTTACTGTAGCACCCACCAATAAGAACTTCGTTGCGTTCAAATTCATCCTGAGTGAAAGAATACGAAATAAATCACGTTTTCTGTAAATATTTTACAACCTGGTGTTTTCGTGTCTGCAATTAACTGTCTTAAGTTTAACATATTATTACCGTTTATTTTGCAAGTCGCTGTTTACATGTGGGTATTTGCCGACATTCGCATCTATTGTATTCTCTGCGAGAGTAGCAATAAATAAAAACCAGCAGTTATCCCTAGTGCTTGCCAGAGAAAACTCGTGGTTGTTTTCTGTTGCCTCTTAGCCCGTGCTAAGTCTGGGGAGTTGCATGACGGGAACAGGTTACATCTGCGAATTTTAAAGCTTTTATGTAGAGGTGTTAACGTTGGAAAAATAATTTTATATTTGTATAAAATAGTTTTAGTTTTGTAGACGTTACTTGGGCATTAATGTCCTCTTACAAAAAAAGTACTCAGCCCGTTTTTCTAAAGTAGCATTTCAAAGTCAAATTTTGCATGTTTTTCGTTCTTAAAACCGACAAAAACCAACAGACATATTGAAATAAATTTTTAAATTGAAGCAACATGCCACAAGCTACTGCTCGACGTAAATATAAACATCTTACAAAGTATTATTGTAATTTTGAAAAATTACTGAAATTTTATTTATTTATTTTTTTTTGCTAAGTTACTTAACTCTTAGCAAATTTTTTAAATAGAAACAATTTTGTAATGGGATTTATAATACATCAACCAGTAGCCCATGTTGCTTCAATGTGAATCTTGTGATTTCATTGTGTTCATTTGTTTTCGCGAATTAAAAGAACAAAAAGCATGACAATTTGGACTTTCAAATGCCGCTATGGGGAAACTGGCTGAGGTAAATTTTTTGTGAGAAAAATATGTACACCCAAGTAACGTCTACAAAATAACACTTTTCCGTACCTACATAAAATAACAATTTTTTCCCACACGAATTCCCTTAAATAGCGCTATTCATTGTTCGATTCATGTTGAAGAGTATGTTAGTGGGCTACATAGACATGCATTAGAGACAGCGAAATGCAACATTATACACGGAACGTAGGCCTAACTAGGAGAGGAGTCGGCTACGATTATGTTAAGGAATCAGCATTGCATATGACGGTAACGACTTCGGGAAATCCTAACTCAGGTTGGTCGGAGTCGATAAAACTCTGTCATAGTTTCCAATTCTCGTATCCGTCGTGACTGAAGGCTTTTACATTATTGCTGACAACAAATATAATTTGGATCGCTACTTATGTTACGGCTAGACACATCAATATAGATTTAAAAAAAAAAAAAAAACAAATCATTGAATTATTTTAATAGGAACATTATAGAGGTAAGTTAATATACAATTGTCACTGTAGTCATAAGCGTATTAAAATACCTTTTTAACTCGAGAGTCATTTTTGAAATAATTTTCTGGTTATCTTCTATACTTCGTCTAGAACTAATATTAATAGAAAAAAGTAGGCTACAAATAGACAACAAACCTTTAGAAGCTATATTTGCATTAATATTGCTTTATAATTTAGACAGACCAAAACTATAAATCTACGTTTTCCCATTTTATTATTAAGTATAACATAGAATAACAATAACGTGCCTAGCAATAACAATTACTGTGCCTAGAATAGCTTCAGGCTGTTCAGCGAGAAAGGACAGTTTTGAACGCACTCAAAATTCAGGCATGTATGTAGTGTGCCAGAAAGGTTATATTTCGATAAATTCTCTAGATAATTAAATTCTCACCGTAGCGAACTCTATTTGCATATTCTCTTTACCGATCTTTATCTCACGTCTTTTCTCACACACATACTAATGAAGTGTATGTTTCATGATAACATATCACATGTTTGGCATTAAGTAGGCTATATTATCAACATAATGTGATTGTTTTATGTACATAAAAAATCCTACACCTTACATTAAATCAAAGTAGCCTAAGTATATGAATGAGAAAACAAACGCGTGTCTTCATTGCCTCACATTCAGAAAACACATTTCTGTCACCATGTATACTTCCAGCACAGGGCGACGGTGCTATTACTAGAGTTAGTTCGCATCTCATGTAGGCGGGCGTAAGTTTCTGGCGTGCGCAATGCTTCACACACACGTCCCAATGAACACTGCGTGAAAGGGCCGCGCCGGCCGAGTGGTCAGGTCAACCGCCTTCTACCAAAGTGATTCGGGTTAGAACCCCGCCCAGTGACCCCCGGACGGCTGACTTCGGACGATGTCACTGGCCGGCGGGCTTTTTCGGGGATCTCCCGTTTCCCCCGCTCCTCTCATTCTGGCTCCTCTCCAATTTTTTTCCTAACCTACCCTAACTACTAAGTTATGTGTGAGGCCCGGGGAAGGAGCGGGACTAAGTGCGTCTCAGGGCTGAGCCCCATACGCCTACCAGGAGGAAGTTTCATGCAGAGGAGGCATGCTTCACGGCAGAGAGGGATTGGGCAGACATGGTCGCAATTGGGGCCATGTCTACCTCCCTAGGTGTACCTATAGCTAAGCCATAATCTAAGAAGAGAGAGGGAAAAACCGGCATAGTACCGTAAAAACCCTCTCGACAGAATAGAAGTGTAACCACTCAGTAGTTACATGCATTAAAAATAAAAATGGCACTGGAAAAGTAGGAAGGTCCAAGTTGTTAGTAGAGTTGTGATGTAAGAGTGTGGCAGGAGGGGCGGGAACTGTATTTAATTCCTTTATTTTCCCTTTTCTTTTATTTTGGGAGGGCGCTGGTTTTAACCAGGGCACTGTGGGTGAGTACAGTGTCCTGGTGGAGGACGAGGTTTTAAAGGTGCCTCGTCCTCCCGTATCTCCAGTAGATACCTGAAACATACTTAAAAATACACAAATTAGTACACTCAACTAGCTCACAGGCAAGCCTGATGAGCTAGCATTAAATTAAAATAAATAAACGACTAAAATAATACTTTTAAATGACTAAAATAGTACATTATTAGGACACGTGCTTAGCCCAGAAATATCTGCGCAAGCAGCTGCCCTCTGATTGGCTGTTTATGATTCTGCCGGCCAATCACAGCTTCAGCCAATCACAGGCCTCCGCCGTTCCGGACAGACAGAAAACACCACAGCCAACTTACAGCTAGCAATTTCTATAATTTAAACGTGTTGAATTGTGAGTGTATAGTATAGTAATAATTACCTAATTAAATAAAATATAGCAATGTAATTTCAACAGCGGCGCTGCCACGTGAGCCATATGGCTCCTCTCCATCGTAATGATCGCAGGGCCTCATTTCATATCACCCTACGGAGTACGCAGATAGCCTACGGGCTCCCATTCATAAAATGTGCATTCGGGGTTGCGATGCCCTAGCTCTCGAGTATACTCATCATTAGATATGTATTATTATTTTATTTACACTGCATTGTTTTCACGACTCATCTTATGTTTCGCATTACATAGATCATAACTAGAGCTAGTTATTTTTGGCGAAAATAATTTTTGTATCAATGCCTTATGTGAATCTGCAGCTCTGCTTTATTTTCAGTTATTAGTAGAGACACTGCAATAAACTGTAGTATCACAATCATGACACGTGTGAACAGTTTTCTGTCAAATCACACAGTTCTGTATTAAAACTGTACAGTTATAATTGCGTCTGCTGATGAGGAACGCAGGGCTCCATGTAAACGATACCCAATATGGGTGCTAAACCTTCAGTGATATACATAACGTGTTGGAGCCTCAAACAATCAACTATCCCCGCAATATACCAGTGTCTCTAGTGATTATATATTATTTTAACTTTTAGTGTCTCGGGGTTCTAAACGTAAATCACAGACTTGTGGTGTGTTGCATTAACCTTAATCTGATTGGCACAGTCTAATGAGAGACACATCTGCACTAATACACTCTGCCAATAACTATACATCAAAGTTGCAGATGTGCGCTTAAGGCATTGAAACTAATTGTTGAAATATTCTTTTCACCAATAAGCACTGGTTCTAATATAGCCATCATACATCTGTTTTATATATAAACTACGCCTCGAATTAAAATCCCAATAAGTCTGTAAAAGTTCAAGCAAACCCCTTTCTTTCCAAAAATCCGGAAAATGTACATTTCTTTCACCATTGTGGCTGTCAGCACAGCACGATTGTGCTGCTCCCAGCGTTGATTTGAATCTCTCATAGCAGGCAGGCGTAGTTGCCACTTTTCTGGCTGCGGAGTGTGTGGCCTTGTGCAATTACCTGCTCGCCTGTCCTCCCAACTACGCTGTTGCTACGAGGTCATTGACCATCGCGTGCGCAGTTGATGATGTGTGCCTCTTTTACACATCGGAGGTATACAATGGAACTAGGAAAAAATATAAAAACTAACTCGCAGTGGCTTTCATTCCTCAATTATCGAGCAAACTGTTTCAAAATCATTTAACTACCTTTTGGAATATTTCATTAGCTGAAAGAAAGCCAAATTAAATTTCTGTTTTAATTTTTTCAAGCCCCTATTTGATGGCGGAAACGCGAAATTATGTTTGAATCAAGTGATATTTAGTTCGTAAATATGAGAAGCCATTTCGATCGAAATATTAAGTGCAATATATTAAGTTCGCTGACTCTAAAATGTTATGGCGCAGGTAACCAAAAATTTCGTCATCACGATTACGACTCATGGTAATTATCTATCTTCCTTAACATTTGTCATTTATTCGAACTAAACTTCTTAAATTTTAAGAAACGTCTTGAGACTTGCGACACTTGCTTTAATATATTAAATATGCGTGTATTAGCAAAGAACTGCAGTTTTTTCTTTCCTGTGCTATTTAAAAGTTGTTCTGTCATTAACCATACTTAGTTGTGCATTTTGAAGATAAAAGTGTTCGTTCGACGTTATTTTGTGTAGGCTATAAGATAATTATATAGTTTAAATTTTTATTTATTTTGAAAAAGGCGATGGTTCGCAGAGTCTTCCTGAATCAAGTACATTACACAATATTTAAATTAGTTTCAATTGTTATTTGTAATTAAGCCCAGTAGCAAGTTTGGTTGGCCCAACGTTTGCATGCTTTTATGGTTGGCATAATGTGGGTTATGTAACGATGGACCAACATACTGTGAACAACCTATTATCCAACAGTTGGATTTACATCATTGTTCCAACGTGTAACAAACAGAACAAAAATTAAGTAATTTAATTTTTTTAACTAAGAAACATTATGTTATAAACTTTAACGATTGGATATGTTGTATTTTAAGAACGTGATTTGAACTCTTTGTGTAAATTGTTAGTTTAGCAAAGTTGGCCCAATGTAACTGTACACACTAAACTCCTGACAGTATGTTTACCACCGTGTTACTAACATTTAACCCACAAAATTTAAATAACAATATTTTGATTTTATAACATATTTGCTAGCATACTACATTGCTCCAACGTTTTATTTACGTGTATTTTACAACACAGCGTAATGCCAACGGTTCCAACCAATTTTCAACGTAGGCCCAATGTTGGTTGCTACTGGGGAAAAGAATATTTGGTTTTTCACATAATTTAAAAATAACATAATTTATTTTGTGATTCTATGGCTTTTTAGTAGTGGTAAAATGCGATGTGTCCTACGATTCCCCGCAAGATTTTTCCAGTAGTTCTTTCTTTCTACGTATTTATAGTGTTCCTAAGCACACATTAAATGTTTTAAAATTCGCATAAAATTTTCATTTTAGGCATACTATACTTTCGAAAACGTCGAAGGGCTGTTTAAATGTTCCTTCTGGCTCACAGGACTCAGGGAGAGGATAAGAATATTTTTGTTGTTTACCATCACTTTCTCCATTTTATGCTAAACAATTTATACGAAATTTTTTTCAGTCGAAATGTCCAAAGTTTTCTATATTTGTTTCGAAATTTCCCGAATTTTTCTTTAGGCCTTAAAATTTTAGCTTAACTTATCCCAAAATCCTATGTTAGCACCTCCGTTACACATTTTTCGTTAAACACTAATTGAGACATTTTTAGCATCCATTACGTAATCAACTATTGTAATTTAGTCACACAATTTTAATTAAATATTAATTTTTAAATTTTATGTTATGTTTACTAAAAACCGTCAGAAGTTTCTATATTTTTATTGTTCCCATTCCTTTAATCCATTAAGCCACAAGGAATTAAGATTTATTTATAAAATCATCAATAACGTACAGTACTCGACCCGCCAAGTGAATTTGCCTGCTTAAATTGCCTTGCAAACTCATTTTTCAAAATATTTATTTTTTATGTGTTTTTAATTTTAAAGTTTTTTATAGTTACAGACTTTTACTACAGAAAAAGTTGCTATTAGCGTATTTTCGTTCATCCTGTTATCATATTTTAAAAACGGCGGCCATTTTTATATTTTTAGAATAATATTACACATCTGAGATAATGTTTTTCCGAATATTCTCAAACTTGGTACTCATATAGGCCTACTACTTATGAATTTGACTTGACTTTTGCGTGTTTCGTTCATCGTGTGTTCATATTTGCAAAGGAGTTGCTAATTTTATATTTTTATCATAATATGGCATATTCGAGGAAATGCTTTTCCGAATTTTATCAAACGTGGTTCACATGTACGTACTAGTACGCTGACTCGACTTAATGTATTTTGTTCATTTAGTGGTTGTATTTTCCAAATGGCAGATATTTGAAGTTTTTTTTTTTCGAACGCGCAAATTATGTGAAGAAATTTTTTTTTTTTTTTCAGATTTTCATCAAAACCGATACACAAACACTTATTTAGATGACTTGATATTTATGTTTTTTAAACTGTTTTCGTATTTTCAAAATGGAGGCTGTTTGAACATATTTGGATCACTCGAGATATCTGAGGAATTTTTTTTTTCAGAACTACTTTCATACTCGATTCACGTATATTGCCTGAAAAGGTGATTTTGCTTTTTTTTTTTTTTTTTTTGTAATGCTATAGGCCTATTAGTATTTTCTAAATGTAAGTCTTTTGAACATATTGTGACCACACGAGATACCTAAGGAACCATTAATCAGAATTTCATCTAACTCTGTATGCACGTAGAACTCCTACCTAAAAAAGCGACTTATGGGTATTATGGGTTTTGGTTATAGCCTAACGTAGCCTATTCAGTTTTTAAAAACTGTTAACCTTAGAACTTTATTTTGATGACATTAAATATTTAAGGACCATTTTCCCAAAGTTTCGTGAGACTCGGTTAGTACCAAGTAAGATAACATGAATTTTAACTTGTTTATTCATGAATTGTTTAGTAGTCCTTCATTTTGAAGATTTTGCAACTTGAATTAATAATTTGTAATAGGATACAAGTAAGTTATGTCAAGAACTACAGTACCGACAGAAAGCAAATTTAAAATGTCTCTAATTAATTATCCAGCTTTGATTTAATTAATTTTTGTTGTAGATCCACCATGTAAGAAGATAGCACGGGAATAAATACATGTATTAGAGTTCCTGTGTGGGCGGTTTTTAACTTTAAAAGCTGATTTGAACCCACGTTGAGGAAAGTAGGTTTATTAGTTACGCTGGTAACTTCTTGTAATTCTTTTAATGTGTCATTTGTTCAGGCTTTACCTTAATGATCTTGAGTTTTTAGAGCGATACCTAACACATTTTTAACAATATTCTACTATATAAATTCAAAATGGAACTGTCTAATTGCACGAAATATTCCTAGTTATTGTCACGCCACGTCGTAGGATTTAGAGAAACTAAGGTGTTAAGTAGGGTTTACTTCTTCATCATGTAATCATTAAATAAAGGTTACAATTGTTTACCTTGTTCACCATAAAAGTATCAGGACGCTCGTTTTGCCTACTGGCTTCAATCATAAAATAAGTTTTGTTGGCAGCACATGTCCGCCATTTAGAAATATTTGGCTTTAATATTTCTATTATGTAGCATATGATTTTCACCACAGTAAAACTGTGTAACATTTTTTGCCTTTTATAATTATTACTTTCTGCAATCTGATCCTCTATGTGCAAATTTTTACAGCTTTATTGAGTCTGTGATTTCATCATTAAAAGTTAGACACAATTTAAGCCTACGTGTTTACGTAAACAGAATTTTCTGTCCAATCCATAGCTATCGGCTTGAGGTAATTGACGCGGACCAAGCCGCATGCCCTCGGAACAGCCCGTCGAGCGCACCACGCGTGCAGGAACACACCTAGATACCAGTACTGCGGGCGCATATATGAAAGCGCTCGGCAGCGTGGTCTCAAGAGGCCACGGTGTCCCGACGCCGCCCCCGCAGTCGAACACAATGTCCAGCCATAAAACAAACCCTCTTGACCTCCGGCAATTGCTGGGAATACGTCCCATCAAGCCTAAAAGCCACAAACACGCTGTGAACCACGACGTGTCAGTGCGCGTGTTCTGTGTGAGTGAGGGAAAAGGGGACACGTGTGTAGTGTGATAAAGAGACGTCCTAGGCCAGGGGTAACCTTGTTCCCCAA
>PNEQ01048073.1:0-11793 GCA_003012365.1 Medauroidea extradentata
ACCCAGAGCGAGTCGTCGCCACCAAGGCCGCGACCACACAGCCCTAAAATCTCTTTCTTTTACTCCCAGAAGACGTGTAGATACGTCACCAGCATCACTCAGGGTATAAGGCATGCACTAAGTTACAATAAGATAAGCAGACTTCAAGTTTCAAATCACAAGTTATATTGGGCTAAGCTTACACAGTCCACTCGGGTAGCAATGAATCGTTACTCAATCGAACATTTACAACATCACCACAGCTAAATATCGAAGAACAAAATGGCCTCATGCCATTAGAATTACTAAAAACATTACAAGTGAAGCGCCCAGTGCGCATTAACCTGAAAAGTAAACGATCTGGACCGATGTGACCCGCTCCCGACCGCGACGATACGTGCCCGACTCCATGGTGCAAAATATATTGATAAAGAAAGGCGCAAAGGATAACATAAAGAAACGAATAAATCCCAGGAAACAATTACCACCAAAACTAAACACTCACCAGTTGGAGCCGAGACCGTACACGTCCCGGTCGCGAGCGCCCACCACTGCCAGGCAACAAGGCTATCGCAAGACTACTCGCTTCCGGCACTCGAGACACCAACTCCGCTCAGCGAGGTAGGGGAGGGAGAGGCCAGAGGGAGGGGCGGCCGAAGGAGGCGGCGAGAATGGCCAAGCAGGCCCGAAGAGGACTTAGCCGCGCCGGCGCTCCACTCCCAGCGGGTTCACGGGCTGCCCTAGGTCCGTGTAGAGGGTTTTAGCACAACGGGATAGCACACAGAATGCCAGTGTCTGTTTCACCAAATATCTTGTAAGTACCAGAGCTGAGACCAGCTCAAGGTGGCCAGTGCATTAAATTAAAAAACATGATTGTGTGGAATATGAGTATTGTGTGTCATTACTGGCAGTTACAATTTATACTCTCTAACAGCTTTTTCAGATAACACAGTTTACAGATCTTCACATTTGCAACTTTATATAATTCGTGCAGAAAAGGGCATATGTACATTGTTGTTACAAGCAGCTGCTTGGAACACCATGCTGGGAAGGACACTGAAATACCTCGACCAATGAGAGCGACAGTGGTGGATCCGAGCTAGACACCACACATGAAACATTTCGTCAGTATTTTTAGTGGGTGGCAAGACTCATACAGTGCCCTTCTCAGAGGCAAACTTCTTGGGAGAGGGGAAGTTGGGGAGGCAAAAAAGCTGTCTCTGGTTGTAGCAAAATTCTACCACCATCCAGCTATGGACTGTTCATTAAAATATTTAAGGAAGTATATAATTTTTGTCACACATTGTCGTTGAAAATCGTTTTGGAAGTATTGTTATTAGCTATGTTTGGCAACTATACATCAGAATTGGAAATAATGTGATGCTCTGTACTAAAGTATGTATGTACTTGTCAGAAATAACGTGTACTTAAAAAATAAATAATGGTAATAATCAGTGACAATTTAATTAAAAATACATTTAATTACTGGTGAGTTTGAGCTGTCACACCTAGGAAAGGCTGAACATTTTGGCAGGTTATTTTACCAGCCACTGTCTGGTGAGCAGGAGTTATACCTACGAGGCCTCAATAGTGGTAGGTTATAGTTCCTTTAAACTAAAGATGGGAGGTGAAAGGCATAGTGAAATGTTGCAGACTTACATGATAGTAACGAAAGCATGCAAAGATCAGAGACGAAAGTATCTTATTTCATAAAACCTTCACAAAATCCCAGTAATTTTGTGGGACTATGTTAGGAATTACAACATGTAGGTACTTCTTTGGATTCCAAAGTAATAAAACTCTGTGCACAATGCTGAAGGCTACTTCACACTCTTTTTAATTTCTCATCTAAAATGATTGAGGGCCAATTTTACAACTCCTTGTTAAAGTCTTTGTTAGTTACTAACAAACATATTAACAGCGAAGTTGTAGTTAACATTGTTTACAAGTGCATTTTATCGCTGAAATTCACATTATAGTGATTGTTAAACCTACAGTTACTCAGGGTAGTGGTTAGCTGGCTAACAGAAGGATCCTACCAACGAGATATTTAGTAAACATAGAGGGGCGGAAGCAGCTATTTTCAAGGCTCTCAGGTGAAGCCTATTTGAAATTGGTCGGCCATTTTATCGATAGTCAGAACATTGTCAGCTGATGCATGTTGTAATGTAGGTTATACGAGAATTGTGAGAAATATTTTGCGATAGTGGTCGTTGTGGTATTTGTTTGTCGAGTCCATTACAACTACAACTTATTAATGTATCACTAGAGAACATTCGTACCCTCGCCAACATGAAATATGTATTAAATTGCTGCAGTACACAACACATTGTGATGCCTATCTCAGTGTTTGGCTGCACACACTACAGCAATAAAATAAAAGCATACTACAATTACTATAGGCTTTATTTATGCAGTTTAGGTAAATTGTACTGTTACGTTATGGGTAGCTGCAATGAGACAGAATAAAAGGTAGGTACCGAACTTTTTGGTTTACAATCAACACAAATCAAAATTTACGAAACATAAAATTTAATGAATCGTGAAGAAATTCATTACTGGGAGGAGAATGAAAATACATACTGCTTGAAAGTATGGTATGGTATAGACTGGAATATGTTGCCAAAGAGAAGGATTAATATATGGAACTTGAGGTGCGGGAACGGAAATAGGTGCAAAGAGGGTAACGGGATGGGTGAAGAAGGCAGCGGAATGATGGGGAGGATGAAGGGATATATAGGCCATCTGTAATGTTGAAGGAAATGGGATGGAGTACACTAAAAGACAGAAGAAGAAATGAAAGTCTGGTCAGGATGTTCATACTTGTGACTAGAGAGGGAGGTTGGGGAGGGTTAAATTGCCACCCAGCTAAGGGAGGGATGGGGGAGAGTAAACACCAGTGAGAAGGTTCAAGTGGTGTGGAAGAGAACGAATTGGTTAGACAGTCTATGCTTGTGAGGTCGGTGAGAGGAATATTTTACAGAAGAGATAACTGTTATGATTTGGAAGGTTAAGGAGGGGTTTGGGAATGGTAGCCTAGAGAGGCAGGCAAGAATTGATCTCGCTACTTGGCGACATATCAATTGATAATATCTATTTATTTGTATAAGGTCGAGGCTCTTAAATAGGGTTAGGGTGGGTGGCATAGTTGTTTACTGTTGATGTTGTTGACATGTTATAAACATGGTTCTTGTAGTAATAAGAATGTAGTATTTATTTTTATTAATTTGTATACATAAATGCAGGCTTATTTACATATGTTCAGACGTTTTATAATTTACATTTACCAGCAGTCCTATAAACGTAACCTTAACTTACTAAGTCTTACACAGTGTACTATACACAAAACTGAGGTAACAATAATTACAAAGAACTGAAATGCGTAATATGTATATTTTATGTCCGCATATGTTTACTTTAACGTTTTGAAAATTTATATAATTGGATTGTGAGCCAGTTACTTGCTACCTGCACATTTTCGTCAATTGTTTTCATCCTGTATTTACGATTTATTCTCGTTTCTAAATTATTAAACGATAGAGAGAGGTACCTATTTATATGCTTTACGTGCCACATAGACATTCACAATGCATCGTAAGCTTTGTTTTTCTGTTAAAATCGGCAAACAAACATAATTATCCCTAACCAACACACTGCCACGCCCCTTTGCTTTGACGATGGAAAACATGGCCGATACAAGTTCAATTGGGCTTCAGCCAGAAAGCGCTTCCGCCCCTCTATGTTTACTATATATCTCGTTGGATCCTACGATAACTGCCATATTGAATAGAGTTGTTTACTATCTATTTGAGGTTAGGGAGTAATGCCGAACTCCCCGAAATTTGTACAATTGTTGGTAATTAGAAATGAACTGCGATAGTGTTCGGACACCTCGTGCGAGCAGCCTAGCGAGTCTGGTCTTCTAGTCTTCCTCTCGAATTTTCTTACATAAGTGTATTCAACTAGGAAGTGTTCTGGTATTTCTCTTCATTTAAAGTAAGTAAGTGTAACATCATTTCAACATGGAAGTGAGGTTTGACACTTAAATCTTCTGGTTATCTCTTGTCGACAAAGGAAAGCTCAGATGGTATGGATGTGCAGATATGTGCTGACAGAATTGACAATGTCGTGACGAACCCACCTCCTGAACCGCAACTACCTAAGCAGGCCGAAACAAATGACTGTAATTCACAATTGCGAATCAATCAGGTTAGAACAGGGCCGAATGTCTCACCATTGTATACTGGATTCAGTCAAGGACCCTATATTTTATTTATTGAAAGTTTGGATAAAAATGTGGGTAATGTACACCCCATTCCACTTGGCATGAAACTGCACAATATCTCGGCTGAGATTATCGAAATTCGCAGGGCTGGCTCAAATCGTTTGAAGGTCACAATGAAGACCACCACTTCAGCTAACAAGTCAGTCATTAATGAAACACTCGCGGTACATAACCTCAAAGGTAGCATACCCCTGTCACTCACACCGCGACAAGGGTTAGTCTACGGAATACCACTTGACTTTTCCGATCAGGACATTCTCACAGGACTTGAAACACCATTTGACATAGTCAAAGTCGAAAGGGTGTCCAGAAAAATTGTTTGCAGTGTCGAGATCACCTTTACCCCTACCGATGTGTGACGTGGACGCCCATTCTGCCGCCGTCCCTTTTAGGCTGCTGCGGCCGTGTCCCGGCCATGTGTTCTCTCCTCCCTCCCCCTCTACAGCATTATGTAAGGCACCGTGCTTCATCAGTGGAGACGTCAACACGAACGTCCCCCCTTCCCCTTATGAAGGTACATTATGGTCTATAACTAGCAGGTTTGGGCTAGCAAAATTCGTTTGCAGGGCCCACAGCATATTTGCTAGTATTTTCAACACAATCTAAAACTGTCCCAGACCATATGAAAATGTTTGTGGCATCGGAGTGCTGCGCGCCATGATGCACATCAGGTGCCAAGCAGCAACAGGCGTTGTGTAAATAGCGACGTTAGTTAATCAGAAAGCATACCTGAAGACACTGCAGATTTGTGAGCTTTCGCTACAGTACTCTTTTTGACAAATGCTTTGAACATTTTGCATTTTATTTCAGTTGCTAAATTCATCATGGCGGCAAGGATGCTTAGGAAAGCCTGCCAAGAGTGTTTTTTATTTATTTTTTGTGTTTTTAACATTTATATGCTCCTTAAGAGCAATTTTATATATGTTTCTCTTAATTCAAGCATAATCCCATAATGTATTTTATTTTCGAATTTAATAGGTATTTCATTCTAACAATGCTTTCAGAGATTGTCGTACAAAGACTGGCAGTGATATTTACAGTAATGTAATGGGCAGAGACGTTCTTAGAATTATTTCTTTACATTTTCATAACTTTTGGTTTTGTACTTATGTTTAAATTAGAATATAAGAGCAAATCCACCACGTCTGGCAGGAACGCGGGCTTCCGGGTCTCCGCCCGACTCCATATTGAGTTAGTCTTTGTCCCGACAGCGAGGAAGGAGATTGTGCGCGTGGAGTGCAGTCATGTCTCCCTGAGGTCCCTCATCTTTAGTGATGTAATATTTAAGTTTTCAATATTTAATTTAGTCTACCGGAACCATTTTGTGTCTCTTCATGGCCACAGCGATCGACGTGTCAGGGTAGTTCTATTTGAGCCTTCCTCATAACTTTTCACCTAACTCCATTGTTGGGCGATGCCACATTTCACAGCTTTACATGTTCGCTCCGAGCGAATATTTATACATATTCAGTGGTGGCATTGCTGAAGGGTATTTCAAGCTAATAAACCACCACGCTGGTTTCAATTCACGTCAGTGTTTTCCTCAAAGGCAACAATTACTTTCTTCCTCTCCGCACCATAAGGAGCCACAACAACCAGAGTCGTCGGGAGCAGCTCGTGCCAGGTAGGCTAGCATGCAAACCACCACGAGGATTTCCAACACCGACAAGCGGCAGGAGGGCCAGGTTACATGGCCAACAGGCCGTCAACCCTCACCAGACGTCAATCTCAGGTAACGTCACATCGGGCACATCCTTTGGTTCCCCTGAACCGACCTTGGCCTATCCCTCTCCATGTTACTACTCAGCTGATCTGTTTAACATTCAAAGGACAGTTATTGCCAGAGAAAGTAATAATGTACAAAACATTATTTAAAGTAAAACCAAAATCTCAGCCTGTACTTCTTTGTACAAAATGTCAACGATTCGGACTTTCAGTCAAACACCATAGGGCCAAATTGCCCAGATGCCCAGCCTGTGATGATATTTATATCCAGTCTGACTGCAATGTCACAACTCCTCATTGTCCGAACTGTAGAAATTCTCATCTGGCTACAGACAATGATAAATGCCCGACCTGAGATTTGGAAAAGAGTGTTAAAGATTGAATGGCAAAGAGGAATCTACCATACCACGCAGCCAAGTTACAAATTTTATAAGAAAACACACATACCCAAATAGATACAGGTGCCACACTTGATACAATGTATGATTCAGCCTGTCCTGGGACAGCAAGCTATGAAGACAACTTCCCCTCAAGGAAGCAACTACAAGACAATGCGACTTTACCACTAAGTCAGAAACAATCCTCTTACATACCATGACAAATCACCGAGATTTATGGGCATTCATATGCCAAAGCTATTACTACAGAGCATAAACGAAAACGCCATTCCGAGATAAGCAAGGGAGAGGTACACAACTCCGATCGGGCAAAATTTGTTCCTAGTGCCTGACCCCGAGTACTTGCCCACGATATAAGTCTACCCTAGCCAATTACTGTTCTCAATTCAACCCTGAAAAAGGACACACTATTACCAGATCTGCTTACACTCTGGTCAAGTCTCAGCCTCTTAAAAATTCCGAAGTCAATGAACCATTACTGAATATAGAAAGCTCTGAGCAGACTTCTTTGATAGCTGCTCTTGCTCATGTTCTGCCACACATAGAATCTTCTAAATTTGCAAATACTACCGCCTCTCAAAAGGCATTAACATTATTACAATCTTATCTTTAAAAATTATCACTACATGATCCTACATTTAATTACTTTCTACTGGTGTGTGTCTTGGGTCACCAACATAATTCCCTTTACAAGTCTGATATGAAGATCTTGCACGGAACTACTGGTCAATCACCATGCAGCGAGGAATACTACAACAATATTTAGCACAATCACCAGCAGACATGATACTACTTCAAGAAACCAATTGGAAACCAAAGACTGATGTATTTATTTTCTTAGGATATAAAGTTTATCACTCGTCTTCCCCACTTCAACGAGGGGCGGCAATACTGGTGAACTTGTCACTGCCATCCCACACACTCAGGGTCCCACAAGCCCACGATAGTGTGGAACTTGCTGCTGCAGCCATTATTTGTATACAGAGTACAATCAACTGTTTTTCAGTGTACACTCGCCCTCAGCACAAGCTCACAAAAGAGGAAAGGCATAATCTGTTTGATGGCTTCCAGAATAGCACCATATTAGGTGGGGGCTTCAACTCGCATCATCAATGGTGGGGCGACCACATATTGGACTCAGCTGGCAATCACCTGGCTACAAATATTATATCTTCGAACAAGGTTCTCCTCAATAATGGTAATCACACCTACATGGGTGCAGCGAATAAGATGTCGCCAGCTATTGCTTTCTATTGCTTTAACTCTCAGCACTCACGATATCGCTTCTGCCTACACCTGGGAAGTGTTAGGAGACCTAATGGGAAGAGACCACTTTCCCATAGTGATATCGAACACACACTTCATCCTGCATAGCTTACCGCTTGACAACCTTACACCCCTATGTTTTTTCGGCTTACAAACATAGTCAAATAGACTGGTCCGCCTATAAGACATACTTAGAAGATAACATACCCTCTCTCATCAACATAAACCTTCAGGATGTACAAGCACATTATGATCGTTTTCTAGATCTGTTGACCACTGCCGTCAAGATAAGCACTCCATGTATGGTACTCCGAACTTAAAAAACCGTACTGCGGGTGGTGGAACACAGAACGCGCACAACTAAACCAAGAACGTCGGCAAGCCATCCAAGTCTATAGACGCCAAAGTACGAAGGGACACTTCCTCACTTACCTGGTGGTACAACCTAAATTTAAATTCTGCGTGAAGAATGCCAAGCGTAGCCACTGGCGGAAATTTTGCAGTAAACTTAATAACAACACATCTACATCAGATGTCTGGAGGGTTGTACACATTCTACAAAAGTGTCAGTCTGCCAATACTACTCATAACATACCCTGCACTATGCTAGAAGTCTTACACAAAACTGTGGCACCTGATTATGTACCAGCGTCAGAAGAATTGCATTATGTACCTAAGGGTACCAGTACTAATAATGTATGGCTGCATAACCTGAATGTGAACATTCTGATGGCACCCATCTCAGAAATAGAATACAACAAAGCACTTAAGAATAGCACGAAGGCACCTGGAATAGATGGTGTAACATGTCTGCATATCTTCAATTTACCTCCTCACACGGAACAGTTTGGCACTTACTCCCAAACAATGGAAAGATTGTCTTGGCATTCATATTCGTAAACCCTACAAAGATCCTAACCTCGTTACTTCATTTCGTCCTATATCACTGATGTAATGTCTTCTTCTTAAAACATTTGAGCGCATCATAAAAGATCGACTGGAATACTGGCTGGAATCAAATCATCTTCTGTGCCGAGGAGAGTTTGGTGTTTGTCGAGCCAGGAGTACCATAGATGCAGTGACAATACTAGTTCGATGAGCTAGGAAAGCCCTGAACAACAAACAAGTCTTGCTCACTGCATTTGTAGACTTTTCCTCAGTATTTAATTCAGTACATATTCCGACTTTGATAACGAAGCTACGACATGTAGGTATACCACACCCTTTCTTGAAAATTATTCATCAATTGATATCTTCCAGAACAACCTATTTAAAAACAGGAAATCATGCATCATCTGGCAGAAATGCATATTTAGGAACACCACAAGGCAGAGTTCTCATTCCCTTACTGTTTGTATTGTACACCCAAGATCTTATCTTCCATATTGGTCCTTGTGTTCGAACGGTGGCTTATGCAGATGACATACTTTTCTTCTATTTAGAAGACTCTATCCCAGCTGCTTTGAGGAAGATGTCCACAGCCTTTCAACTCCTGGAAACATGGTCACAAGACAATAATCTCGTCATATCCACAGAGAAGACATAAATCATATTTTTTACATGGAAACATTTGGCTCTCTCAGCCATACCATTGTACATTCAGAATACCCAAATTGAGGTAGTGAAACTTCACAGATACTTAGGATTTGAAGTTGATGTCACTCTGACCTGGACCCTTCAGATTAAAATACTCAAAAAATGCCTCATGAAATCTCTGAATTTACTAAAAATTGTTAGCAATACAATTTGGGGTGGTGACCTCTCGATACTCATACTTTTCTATAAAATGTTCATTAGAGCCAAGAAAGACTATGAATGCCTCTTCACGACTAGTCTACCAAAACATAAGCTTAACGAAATACAAGTGTTGCAAAGTAAATGTCTCCGAATGTGTCTGGGGGCCATTAGTTCATCCCCTATTGAAGCCATTCACGTAAAAGCAAATGTTGAACCTCTTCATCTACGGCACATGTATCTGTCAACTGCACTTTGGATCAGAGCATCATTCTATCAGAAGAGTTTGCCGTGTACGATAACTGATCAATTTGGAATAACAGTACAACCTGCTCTTCAGTCTTACTCATCAAAACTATCTGTTCAAGACACACTCGTGTACTTTTCTGCCCCTTTTCCAGTCACTTACTTCTGTTGTCAAACCCACGACCTCTTCAGTCTTCCCAAGAGCTCATTGATAACAGAAGAGGTGAAATCTATACACAATCAGTATGTCAAGATGACTACTCCGATGCATATACACGTATACACTGATGGATCGAAAACAGAAGAATACATTGGAAGTGCCTACTATATACCTCTACTCAAATTATCAGGACTTTTTAAATTATCCTCATTCACATCATCTTGATAAGCTGAACTATATGCAATATATCGGGCTGTCCAGTCTATTTTTAACATCAACTGTAAACATGAGTGACAAGATGAGTATTCATGGATACATGCCATTGCTTGCGAATGTTGCCAAGTCGCAGATAAACCCACAAAAACATAAAAATACAAATAAAATAAAAAAATCCTTTTTGACAGATTTCCGACAAATATTTTGCTGTTTACAGCAATGTAAATGTTCAAATGTATTTTAGAGCTTTATCACGTAGAAAACCAGTAACATAAAATGTTCTGAATTTGCAAATATTAAAAATTGTCTGAACTTGCCTTGTTGCCGTGTTAGTAAAGGATAATAAGCTTTGAAAGTATTATTTTCCAGGTGACAGTTACAGTTGCTTCGTGCTGTATAACTTCAACTTGAGAGATAGATATACATATGTGTTTGAAATAGAACAAATGTAAAAATTTAAGCAAATTTACGTACGTAAATTAAAAAACGAGTGTTTCTGTAACTTTAACAATTCTTCGCTATGTGTGCATTGTATGCAGACTGTCACAAACAAAAAGTATCCAACGCAATAAATATTAACGTGTAAGTCGTAACACATTACAGTATGCAGTTTGCAACTGTCATTTCAGATATTTTAAATAAAATTTATTTGAATTTCATTTAGGTATTGCTAAGAACTTTTTAATAAATATAAACATATAGTAATATTAAATAAACGTAACAAATGAATCTAGTATCATTAAACAAAAATTTGTTGTATTTTCGTTATATGCATTTTAAATATTTGATAGCAATAGCACTTTCTATTGTCAAAGTTTTAAATTGCCCTAATTTTACCGTAGTTGGAATATGTTGGAGGTATGTTTGTATGTTGCACATTTTAAGTAGTCCTTGACGCCTCTGGGTCGTGTCAGGTGGGATGTCACAGTATAAAGTTGCCCGGCTTTTACCTGTTGGTGTGGGGGAGTGGGTCGGCGACCATGGGCCTTCCTGTCCTGACTCCGACGGCGTTTGTAAAGAGTAGCATCGTCCCTCGAAGCTGCTGCAGCTTCCTCGGCGTATGCTGTTGAGAGACATCCACTACCACTACTGAAATGAAAGTTGGAGATACACATGACTCTTAAGGTACTGTTTATTGTGGTCACTCGTCCTAGAGCTGACCACCATGTACCACGCTACTGTTCTCGCCCGCAGCACTGGCATAAGCGATTAAAGTGGCGCGAGGCCAACAATGGAAAATTACGTGAAATCCTTAAACTGGTGTTGAAAAAGCTCTCCCCGACCGCGTGTCAATCCCTGAGGCCATGCAAAAAAAATAGAAAAGGTTCCGGTACGTTACTGATAAACTAATGAAAACTAAAATGACTTGATCCCAATAGATTGGGCCTCAGGGAGACGGGAACATGCTCCACGCGCGACTTAATGCTCCGGTGATCAGGCGAAGACTACTGACATGGCGTCTGGAGGGAGGACACGGTAGCCCGCGTTCCCGCCAGACTTGGTGGTTAAGCTCTTACAAGCTAAACTAAAGTAAAATTCATTACAGAATATCATCCAAAATTACAAAAACAATTATTAATGCTCATCTGCCCTTAGTTAATAACTGCCAGTCTGTATAGGGCGTGTTCAGAATTACACTTAAAAATGCAACAATACACAGGAAAGCAATAACGAATAATATAAAAGCAATATTTGAAAAAGTAATTAAATTGTAGACATTGTAAATGTGACTGAAAGTCTACTTAAGTATTATTTTGTAAGACGTAACAAAATAATACGATGAC
>PNEQ01048074.1:0-11792 GCA_003012365.1 Medauroidea extradentata
GCATGGTGATGTATTTATTGCTCGACTGTAATCAACAAACATTAAAAATTCTATTGCTTTATATAAGAAAACAAGACCAAGAAGCTGTTAGCAACTTTTTCAGTGTTTTACAACAAATCGTATGTTCATAAGCTTGCCAGTGTTTATAGCAAAACTGCTGTGTCAGTGATAGTACAGTATATTGTAACAATAATTTACCAGATCAGTTTTACTATACCAAAATATACTGTAGTGAACTAAAATGTTTTCATCACCCAAAAATCTTTTTTCTTGACCTGTACAATAATACTCAAAAGACACTTTAATTGTAACGGTCTAACCGTCACATGTTATCTTATTAAAATGAATATTTGTTTTAGAGGTAAGAATACATTTAATCTTTTTGTAAAAGACAAAACTTACGGAAACCTTACTCAATTCTTCAATAGAGTAGACATTACTCTAAAACTCGTTTGTAAATCTTTTCAGAGTACAGTTTAGCACTGCCTGGAAGTTCTAAATATTTAGCTCGATCCCATCGCTGGATACATTCAGATCTAGCCTGCTCGGGAGCAGGATAAATAGCTGCCAGCTGATGAAAAAAAAAGAAATTGGGCATTAAAAGTAAACAAACACAGCCTCCTGCATGTATTCACAAAAGAATATATGAAGTAAGGCACTTGAACACATGTTAAAGCAGACAAATTCATTATGTTTTTTTTTGTTTGACAATAAGTTTAGAGAATTTTATCAAGTAAAAATGTTACCAGATAAACGTAATTCAGGTCAGGAATATGTAATTATTATTTGTTAGGCCTTCGGATCATATACATTTTTAACGTTTAAATTTTGCTTATTGCAAATTCTTAATGCAAAAAGTGGCAGTTATGTATCAGAATACTTTCACTTTCCAATTTCTTATTCCTGTGGAAATTTTTGTTACTAGTACACGTAATGCAGTAGGTATATTTTACCAGTTTAAGAGGATATCCTACACTGTCCTAACTTTTGTAACAATACAGGTCTGCCAGATCGGCAACTGAAATATACAGCTTGTTCAGATTTTGCTGCATATTTAGAGCCAATGGTTTTTGGTGTAAAGAATTTTGCTACAACTTGTTTCAATGCCTTACGTGGACACCTGCAACTCTGGTTCGTGGTTATTGGCAGAATATAATAGAGCAGAGGCGTGGCTTGTTTGACTGCGCCAACCAGAACAATGTTACTGCGACACTTCACGTTCATGATTTGTGGAAGAACCCAGAGACACCAAAAGTTAAATACTTCCAATCACTGACCGGGAAGCAGAGAAACAGATATGCACATAAGACACTAAAACAAATTGTTGCAAAATCCTTTTCACAAAAAATCACTGGTTTTACACATTTTTAAAATAGGCAGGCAACGTACAATTCTTCCAGTTTCAGTTCGCTAAAAAAATGTTATAAACATCCAACATCTGAGTAAATTGGATCATGTGACCAATACTACAGAGTAGATTATACCTATTTCATTTCCGTAAATGCCTGTAATCAGTAAATGAAACTGTCAAATTATCTAATGTTATCTCGTTCAAACGAATATTTCTTTAGTAATAATTTATTAATTTTTTTTGTATGATACCATACATAATTAAGTCACAAATCTCATGTGTGTGTGTTTTTACATTTTCAAATTAATAATTTAACAGTGTACCAGGAAATTATAAAATCAGTTTTTTTTTTTTAAATTTTTTTATTGTGCATTTACCGTAAAAACCTGCTATTTCATCAGTAATATAGTAATATCTGGCGGTACTTTCACAAGTGTTGTTACAAACTATTGGGTGGCCTCATACATTAAATAAGCCAATAGATTTTCATTGTAAAAGTGTGAGTGACTGGATTTAGTTCCTTGGACATACTCCATTACAAAATGAGTGACTGTCAAAGAAAACTAAAGAAATAATAGAAAACCATAAATAAGCAGAGTATGCTTTAGTCAGCAAGATACATATACAACATGCAATTCCGAAATGGAATTGGGTAAATAAAAAAGGAACAAACAGGTAATAAATGAAAACAGTAAAAAAAAAATCAAAAAACCAAGTAACACTCGACACAACGATGAGACGAAACAAAAAACACAGTAGATATTAGACACAAACAGAAAAATAACAAAACGACACAACGAAGAGACGAAATAAAACACGACAGATGTCGGACACAAACAGCAAAGACAAACGTTTGCTGTACTCGTTGTCCTTAATTTATAACTGCCTACCAACTCCTGCAAGTTTTTCCACCATTTACATTGCATTTCCTCGTGACTTAGCTCAATGCCTATGTGGGAGTTCTGGCAAGTTAAAATTTAGTGGTAATGGTACTGATGCCCTAAACTTGCGCTTAATCTTGTGAGATGAAATTATGTGAAATAATGCTGCAGAGAAACTTGAGAGGGTAGAGTAATAAGTGGCAGGGAATGTATGTCTTCCAAGGGAAGCAGTACTTAGCAATGACTATACACAACACTGGATGTATGTTGAGACATTAGACTGCCAGGTGCAGGTGCACCAACCAGCTAACAGTGTGTCAGAGGCAAGGAACGTATTCTTCAGAAATACTGCTTCAGTCACAGCAAATTAAGGGTGTTCACATGGCATAAACACATAAGTTTGTATTTGTGCGATGTAGTGTTAGTTTTGCAGACATTACTTTTGACTACATTTTTTACTAGTGAAAAGTTTTTAAGTTCTCATAATCTTCCCATAGCAGCATATCAGAGTTAAAATTTGCAAGTTACGGGAACATGCTAATAACAAAAACAAACTGACTTATGCAGATTAAATAATTTACACTGGAATTGAATAGTATGGGTCATGCTATAATATTTAAAATTACCGCAATACAATTCCTTTGCAGTTAAAAAAATTAAAAATAAGGATAAGTTTTTCTATTTATGGCCATTTCTAAAAAATACAAAGGACTTTGTTTTGTGGTTTTAAATCTTTTAGCATATGGCCCGTACTATTGGGTTTCAGTGTAAATTATATCGTTCGAATAAGTCAGTTGGTTTCTGTTAGAATGTTCCCGTAATTAGAAAATTTTGACTTTGACATGCCACTATGGGAAGAATATTAGACCTAAAAAAGTTTCACAGGTGGAAAATGTAGTTACAAGTAACGTCTACTGAATGAACACTATGTCGTACAAATATAAAATTCTGCATTTTTGCTGCGTAAATGCCCTTAAAAGTATATTGTTGGGCTCTTAGAAAGTTAATACATGTACTTTGAATGTATAGTCTGTTGTAATACTCCTTTAACATACACCATGTTTGACCACTGAGTGGACTTGAGAATCAATTTTCAGAAATTTCTACAAAATACACTTGTAACCCCCTTCAAAACACTTTATTCATACGTCACAAATTCCATCAGCCTTGAAGATATTGGTTGTGAGAATTGCACGTTGCATTGCCATACACAAAATTCTAACCCAGAACTTCTGTACCATAGACCTGAGCTACAAAGAACTGTCTCATGTAACATTGTAATTGTTTATTAAAAATATGTAAAACTAACACAATATTCACTCTGTAGGCATATAACTGTTGTGCAAAAATTCATATAGGTAAAATTGCAAATTGCAATTACGTTTCAATTGTCACAATTACCATGCTTTCTTTTTGGAGCATCTGCCTAGAATGTTTTGCCTACAAAATAGTTTATATTGTAGTAATTGATTTATTTAATTCAGTGACTTAACTAACGTAACCTTCAATGTATGCTATTTATATTATCATAGTAATTGAAGCTTAAAGTTAACCCCAATTCAATATCTCAACAGGATTGATAAATATAATGGGAAATCAAAAACAAATGTAATATCTTTTTACCACTTTAACGGTTGAATATAAAAACTTACAATTATATGTTCAACATTTGAATAAAAATATAACAGAAGTGGAACAATCCAATGAAAAAACATTTTACCCCTTTTCATAACCTTAATTATCAAATATTATCAAATTTCAAATAGTTCTGAAACTAAGTAAACTTATGTATTTGGTAAGCTTGCCAGTTAATGAAAAATTACGACGATAACCAAACTGGTTCTAGTTATATAGCTTAGGGCAGGTTTCACCAACCAAGTTTAAGCGATTTAGTCTCGATTAACCAGCATTTGCTCGATTACACTTGTCTTGGGTTTCACTAAGCAGTTGAACTCTATTTTCTCGTCTTAAGCGAGATTAAATTTTAACTACTTGATTTTGGCCAGGTAACTTAGCTAATCTCGATAAGTTTAAAATAAAATGGCACGACCACTGTATAATTTGGTGTTTGAAGACAATACAAACAATGAAGACTTTATTCCTATGTATCGGCCTAGCCGAATTCTAGAAAGAAATAATTATTTTGACGAATAGGATGATATAGATTTCGGAATACATTTCAACTTGTCAAAACAATCAGTCCATTTACTTTTATGGTATATATAAAGTTATGTTTCACATCTGGTATTTTAAAGTTAACAAAAAAAATATGCAGACGAGAAAATAATTCAACTATTCTGTGTACATAAGCATTAAAGGGTACACTCTTTGCCATTTCAACAGTAAAATAATGTAAATTATATTTTCTGGACCATCTTCCCTTGGTCTTTCTTTCTGGCTTTGCTCCAAAGTCGTTCAGGGATACCTAGCCCCCCTAGATAGTATGATGCATACTTTCCCCTCTTCACCTCACGAACGTTGTACCAAATATTCCAAATGAAATAATTTCTGCATAAATAATAAACAAACATGCATTCAGCTATCTTCAACAAGTGTTGGGTATTTCCGACGTAATTAAGGCAATTCAGCTCACACAACCCATGTGCAGCCAAGTTTAGCTAATCTCTGGTGACTTAAACTTGCTGTGTTGTTGTTGGAACGCACCTCTAACTTAAACTGAGGTTTAACTAGAGTTTTGTTAATCTCATTTTGTAGCAAAGTTAAACTTTGTTGGTGAAACTGGCCCATGGTTCAAGGAATACATATTTCACAGTTTCACTTCCTTAACTCACATTGTGGACAATTTTTCTTATTGCTTACCTACACCATAAGGGAAACCCACCCTCCAAATTTCACATTCTAGGTCCTGCGGGTTGGACTTTAACATGTTGTGTCTGTCAGTTATCCGGTGAACTATTTATGTACAGTAGTATAGAATGAATTGTGTAACCTTTTTTGTCTTAGTTCTCTCTATGGTTGTTTGTCTATGTACTTGTTTAGGAGATAATAGCATTGTGACCATCTTGCAGATTTATTGAAGTTACGAAACCATTCAAAGTGAAGAAATTTTCACCAGCACGTAATATATGTATCTAGGTCTTAAGCGCTGGTGAGGGGTGGCAAAATGTATGGAGCAGCAAAGAAATTAAAGGGCAGGAGAAATGGGAGATCCCTAAGAAAACCGCCAACCAGCAGCATCGTCCGGCACGATTCCCACTTTTGAAAGTCTGGGAACCGATCCCCGCTGTGAATCAAACTCGGATCGCGTTGGTCAAAGGTTAGTACTCTTTAACTAATGTACTACGCCAACTATGGCCCCTGAAACAGTTCATTGTTATAAGGGCATATAATTTCTCAAAATAACAGGTAAAAACTACATACTGCAGTTGGTTTCTTTGGTGAATAAAGTACATTAATTCCTAAAGAAGAAAATGCATATGAGTCAGTGAATGTTCTATCAATGATATACAGCAGCGAAGATAATTCACTTTATCGTTAACACAGATACCAAAGATATATCTCAAACAGTTGAGGTATGAATTCTGGTTATTGTTTCAGTATGTAAATGTATAATGACGTAGCCAACATTTGGCAAAACAATATAGTTAGTGCTTCAACAATATCACTCAATTTACTACACAATGTTTCTTCCCTGTTCTGAAGTATTTTTCACTGAAAACTGAAATCGAAATCTGCATAGCACAGTAGGAGTGAAAATCATATTTTTGGTATCAATGATACAAAATAATATGTATTACTGTTTTATTGGGTATACACTAACTATATACCATTTACAAAAACAAATTTCACTACTGCAGTGCCGATAAGAAATCGCATAAAGAAGTCGCATCACTTCTTACACTGTTTCATCAAGCAGATTATGTACTGAGAGTCTTTAATAAATCACTGCATATTTTATATTCCATGATGAAACTGGCAATTACTCAACATGTAAATTAAAATATAAAAAACTTAACAACCTTTACACACATTACCCACAATGTTAGTAATTTGTCGAGCATACAGTCTGCTTCCATTTGAAAATAGAAAACCAAGAGGGATACTAGTGGGAATGTGTATCGGCTGAATTATTTGTTGTGGCCAAAATATTGCTTCCGTGTCCAGTATTATACGTTGTTGTAGTTGGTAAAATTTGGTTTATGTCATTATCAGAGACGTGCAAAATTCGCGTTCATTTGGTAGCAGACTTAACTTCACTTTCCTATACATAACAGAGCATAATCTGCTATTCAATTGGCCACGAACTTTACGTGTGTTACATCTTGACAGAGATTGGCCTCTCTACTGTGTAAGCGTTCTCCGCGGCAAGTCACTACAATATCGGCCAGCGGGAGACGTCGAACAAGCCTATAGTCACTTGGAGTCTAGTCAGCTGTCAGAAAATAACGTGAATTTTGCGTGCCTCTAGTCATTATTCATTTTCATGCATGGCCTAACAATGATGAAATAACGGAAAAGTATGATACAAGTTGCCATGACACCTCAAACACAAATGTAAAAATAAATAATTTTTTAAAAAAATTATAAAAAAAATTAATTATCGTTATCTTTTTGTACTTTTTCATTTTACTATGTTATAAGGTCAATGTTACTACAAATGGATAGTGTAAACTCAGAAAAACAATTTACTAAATAATTACATGTCTATTACAACATAGAATCTACATACAATCACATACAGGTATGTGCGTACCTTTTCTCATAGGCTTGCACATAGCAGGTACAAGGGGTGAAGCTGCACTCCCAATTGCATTATGATGCTATTTTACTGTGAGAGTTTTCATATCCAAGATTGTGCAAAATTTATTTGAATTATCAATACATTTCTGAAGATTAAATGTTAAAACGTAACAAACTTACTAAAGAATAATTTTACTCATTGCAGTGCTCACAAAAGCTTATTTAGTAAAGTAGATGATTAATTAAGAATTGTTTGTAAGAACCTACATTGTAAAATATTAGTTGTTTCATGTTTGTATGTTAGCTCATATGTGTCATTCATTTTAAAAATGCTATAAACACAGCACAATGGTTCGGTTTCAATGCTGGGACATGTGGCCACAGAGTGGGGATTCATACATTGAAATTAAAAATGCAGGAACTGGTGAAGTACAAAGAAAGGGCAGCAAGATTGGTGAAGGGTAGGTGGAGAAGAAAGGTGCAGGATGGAGAGAAGGAAGGTAGTTGTAGGCCACCTGTAATAAAGGAAATGTGATGGAGTGCATCAAAAGACAAGCGGAGGGTCGAAAGACAAGTCAGGATATACAGTTAAGAATGTAGGGAGAGGGTGACATTGTCACCTAATTAAGGGAAAGTGTAGAGGGAGAGGAAACATCAGTGACAAGTTTTGAAGGGTGTGGAGGGAGGATAGTGGAGCTCTATGTTTGTGAGGAAGTGGAATGTTTAGCAGGACTTGGAAATTATATTAGGGGGGGAGGGGCAGGGGTAGTTTCAGGATTTCAGGAAGTGTGTAGGCAGGGAGGTCTAGAGGGGCAGAAAGGAGTGATCTTGCTGCAAGGCAAAAGCACAGTTGCGAGTGATTTTATTATTGTTGTTGTTATGTAAAGCGGACCCAGGAGCTGCCGTCAACACCATGCCAAAGTATATAATTGATGAGGTGTTACCAGACGCAACATTAAGGCCAACAAGCATTACACTTGAAGCATTTGGAGGGTCAGTAATAAAACCAGAAGGTATTGTAAATTTAAAATGTGAGGTAAAGGGACGAAAAGCTGAATTGAAGTTTGTTGTAGTAAACCTACGGACAACAGTACTGCTGGGTCTGCAAGGATGTGGAGAACTGGAACTGGTGAAAAAAAGTTCTGTCAATCGGGAGCCAAGAAGACAGCAAAACTAGTGAATTTGTCAAAAATAACACAGACATATTTGAAACCTAAGTTTATAAAACATTCACAGCAATTGAAAAAAGGAAAGTAATTGAGAAGGGAGAGAACCCAACCCAGGAACACTGTATTGGTTGGTGACAATAGAGAAACCTAATGGTAAGTTAAGATTCTGCTTGGATCCACAAGACCTTAACAAAGTTATCATAACGCAGCATCACCTCATACCAACTGTATTGGAAGTAGCAGAAACACTGGCATTTAATGAATACTTCACAGTTCTTGACCTCAAAGATGGCTATCATCAAATTGAGTTGGATGAAATTTCAAGTAATCTGTGCTGCTTCTCAATACCATATGGTGTGTAAGGTTGCGCTTTGGCGTAAGTCGTACAAGTGAAACATTTCAAAAACAAATAGAATGTCACTTTAATGACATTCCTAATGTCCTGACATGTCAAGATGATCTGATTGTGTACGCTAAAACAGAAGAAGAACATGACACAGCACTGAGGTCAGTGGTAAAAAGATCAAAAGAAAACATCAAGAATTTCAATGCAAAAAAAGTGCAATACGAAGAAAATGAGGTGTTGTACAGTGGCTTCAAATTCAGCAAGCATGGAATGGGAATAGATGAGGAACGAGTGAGAGCATTGGTAAACCAGCAAGCTCCAACATTGAAGAAGGAACTTCAGCGCTGTATGGGAATGTTCAACTTTGTACGACAGTTAATACCCAACATGTCGACAGTAGCATCCCCACTACGGCAGTTACTGTCAGATCATGTAAACTTTCAGTGGCTGCCAGTTAATGAAATTGCATTCAACAAGATCAAAACGTTGGTGTCCAGTGCTCCAGTGCTGGCGAACTTCACACTGAACCAGGAAATTATTATTCGGTGTGATGCAAGCAAAGATGGATTAGGGTGTGTGTTAATCCCAAAACCAGCATCCAGTTGCGTGTGCATCTGCTAGCATGTCACCAACTGAACAGAACTACTCACAGTCAGTAAAGAAAACGAGGGCTATAGAATACAGCCTAACAAAATTCTACAACTATGCGTATGGTTACAAGGTAATTGTGATGACAGATCACAAGCCCCTTGTAGCAGTGATCAACAAGCCGATACATAAAATAGGATCATCAGTACTACGAAGACTATGACTGAAGATACTGATGTACAAAATAAAAGTGAAGTACCTGCCAGGGTCTCATATGTATGTTGCAGATCTGCTATCTCGCTCGTATCTTCAAGACCGTAGAGGAGATGATCTAGAAATGAACTAGTGCACGAACTGGTGCAGGACTTACTGGTGTCAGAACAGAAAAAAAAGAGTTATTCATAAAAGAAACAGCAGATGATATAGAACTAGCGAGTCTCAAAGAAACATGTTCCAGAATGCATCAAGTGGGCCTGGCCAATCAGAAATGACATATATGTGGATAGTCAACTAGTGTTCTACAATGTTCAACTCATGGTGCCAAAAAAGTTGAAGAATCTAGTACTCAAGCTTCTTCATGAAGGTCACAACGGAAGGGACAAGACAATAGCGAAAGCCAAGACATTTTATTATTGGAGACAAATGTATTCTGACATTGCAGAGTGGGTGAAAGAGTGCCATATATGTGAGAAATATCAGTCAATAAAAGCAAAATCACCAATGATAGCACAAGAGATCCCACTGTTACCATTTGAAATAATATCTGTGGACATTCTAAAAAATGCAGGTAACAATTACCTAATTCTTATGGATCTGTACTCAAAGTGGCTCGAAATTCTACTGATACAGCAAACAAGGTATGTGATAATCTGCAGGATGTTTTTTGCACTCACGGCATTCCTAAGGTGATCAGAGCTGACAACATGCCATTCGTGTCCTAGACATTTACAAGATTCACACAAGAATATGACATAGGGGTTCGAACATGCAGTCCGCATTATCACAGGAGCAACAGTCTAGCTGAATAGGGATGTCGCACTTCAAAATTAATATTAAAAAAAAAAAAAAAAAAGCGAGGATCAACACAAGGATTTTCGAGACTTACTCAGGGAATACAGGAACACATCACTCTCAAACATAAATGTATCATCATGTCAGCTGCTAATGATTAGAAAAATAACATTATAGCCAGTGAAATACCAGGCATTACAGCCAAAAGTAGGAATGGAGGCTCACAAGAAAATTGCTGCAAACCAGCAGAACTACAAAAAAACAGTACGACCAAAGAGCTTGCAGAGCATCAAGTGAATTCACGGAAGGAGACACAGTGGTTGTGAAAACAAGCAAAATTAAGTTATGCAGCCTGCTACAGTTAGCAGAGGAGCATACGTAGAAAAAAAGGGCTCCGTGGCAGCTTTTGTGAAGAAATGTTGGGAATAGCTTTGTTTCATCAAATACTACCGTAGGATGAATAATTTTGATGGTGGCACCTTTAATTCTGTTGTGTTAAATTTCTGTGATGTAAGCAATATGGCCGTTTAAAAATGTTTAAAATGTACATAAAGTTGTTATTTGTGGTTGGATTTTTAAGTTCAAGGTATCATTTTAAAGAAAAGTTTTAGCTCTACAGAAAATGTCTAAGCGTGTTTTGCGCTTAAGTTAACGGTTTTTGATTTAAGACTGAAAAACATGGTTTTAACCAAAAATTGGTGTTTCTAGGAGATAAGTGCCGAAATTAATTGCAGATTCAATATAAAGAATATTATTTGCTTGAATAAATCAGTATCCAAGTGTCCGTGTTGATAATAAAATATAGATACATTACATGGTAAATACACAAAAATCCTTAGTGCAATAGAAACATGAAAAAAGTTGATAATAATTCCCTATGAAAGTACCATTCTGTTCGGATATATCATAACTAGTGTCTAAGAATAGACATTTAAAACATTTGCATAAGTACAGTATGTATATGCTACATATATATGTACGTAATTACCTTATAAATTGTCTTCCGTGAAATCATCTTCACTGTCAGAGTCTATGACTTCCAATGAACTACTTTTAAATGAATTGCTACAAAGTTCGTCACTACCTTCACAAATACACATATCTGTACATGGCAGATTGCTTGCTAAGCATTTACAGGGTGGACTGCACCTACTTTTCGTACACGAACATCGTATTAGCTTTAAGATAGCATCTGGAGCACATTGCAATTCACAAATAACAGGGGTTATCTGTCCCTGTTCTAAGATCCATCCATGTCCTATGGGTGATGGGTATTCCGGCTGGGGCTGATTATTTTTGTTCCATATCATTGCTTGATAGTTGACTCGTTTGAGTGCTGGAACAAAAGCACTTCTTGTAGGTGGTAACCTTTCCCAGGTCGTTTGTTTCTTGGAAAATAGAAACCAGCGCAGATCAGCAAGTCTTCTCAAATTTGTTCTGGGCAGATAAACTTGACAGATGAATGCTTCCATTTCATCGATAATTTCTTCCAAAATACTTTCTGGTGTTCCAAGAGAGCTAATTGCATGTAAGCATTCTTCAGTTGCTGTATTAAATGCTTTCCAGTATGTCAGTTTGCCTTTGCCTGACAGACAACCTGTTGAATCGCAGCCAGATAAGGCATGGAATGCTGGCAGGGCAGAAGCCTTCATGGAACCTAATGACATAAACATGTCTTGAATTGAAATTATGGTTTTAAAGTTAGGAACAAAAAATGAGTCGTTTGGAAGTTCCGGAAATCTTCT
>PNEQ01048075.1:0-11792 GCA_003012365.1 Medauroidea extradentata
CTCTCCACCCCTCACCATCCCTCTCCACCCCTCACCATCCCTCTCTGCCCCACCGTCGCTTAACTCTCTCTTCTCCCTCAGACCATGCGATGAAATTGAAGTATACTAGATCATCAGAATGTCATAACAATAATAGTATAACAGTGATTTATCAAGATGCCATGGTTAAAAAAAAATCCTGTCATAAAATCACAGTTTTATTAAATGTGAGTTTGTTAATACACGAACCCCAAGTTACAATTTTCCATAAATGTTGTCATTATATCAGAGTTTGTAATGTCTGGGTTCTGTTGGTTATTTTTAGGAATGTAATGAAAAGTTATGTATGTGTGAAATACACAAATGTCGACTTGCTTCTAAGTTTTTAATAATTATTTTACAATGCTCGTTTGTCAGACTCATTATGGGAAATATTATCATCAGAGCACTAGCCATTTACTGTCGGTGAGTATGACCATCCCTTCTAGTGTTCGCCTGTTGGTAGAACACAGATTTGTTTCACTGAAGCTTACAAGAAATGGGAGGTATTATGTTAGTTTCTGCAAGAAATTTGGTTACTAGTTGTACCATATTTACTTAAGTATAGCACACACTTGTATTCCATAATAAAGGATAAAAATTATGGGATGTGCGCTATAAACTGAAAATAGAAAAAAGGGAAAAAGAAGGCTGAGTTGTTTTCATAAACTTTCGCACTGCAAGAAGAGGGGGAGGTGAGTATAGTATTGTAGTATTTGATTGTAGGTAATATGTATCATGAACAATGTTTTTTGTGGAATAAGAATTTTCCCCACACATATTTTAGTTGTGTGCTACATGAAATTGTAAATTTAATGTCCCAATGTTACAAACTATAAATGTGGTATTACTCTAAATCTTTGATACCAATTTAAATAAGTTGTCGTATTTATCCATGTACCACCCACCCCTATGTAAGACCCGCACTCCATATTGTCAACATAGTCTCTTGAAAAACAAATTTTTTTTCACTGTTTTGTTTGAATTTAATTAATTTTTGCGTAAAAACTTAATGAAAGTATACCCCAAAAGTATACACCCACATCCCTTATTGTTAATATGCCAGAAAGAAGACACAATTTTTTCACTATTTTGTTTGAATTTAATTTACTTTTGCGTAGAAACGTAATGAAATTATACCCCAGAAGTATAAATACTGCGTAGCTCCACGCGCAGCAAGTTGAAACAAAGATGGCGCAATGGCTAGCTGCGCGGAACATGGGCGTATTTTGGCCTCCGCGCTGTACTGTTGCACATTCTGACGGAGTCACGAAACACTATCTCTGCCTCAGTGCTGCTTGTACGTGCGTAGATGCTTGTTCATCGTGCCATACAAGTCAAATAATGCATGGTCAATCAACATTGTTGTCATATGCGCACGTTTTTATAATAAAACAATTCATTAAATGGTGTGGTGCTGGCTTGGCGCAGCTCAGCACGGCCCAGCGCAGCCTAGATTGCTGGATTTTGGCACGTCCCGGAGGACGGCCATGGCGCCACGAGCTGTACACACGGTACATGGGTACAGGGTGTTGTGTATTTACATCTAATAAGCTACAATCTGATGGTATATTGTATATACTTATATTGCCTTTGTAATAAATGCTTCCAGCAGTCTGTAATGTGTGGTAAATCCCATTTTTCGAAGCCTCATTTTTCATCCAAAACCTTGATTTACGTGTATGACCCGCACCCTAACTTTTCAATTTGGTTTTTTGGAAAAAAAGTGCAGGTGGTACATGTGTAAATACAGTACTTAAGTTGCAACTGTTAGTTGTAATTTGAAATTAATAATTTTAGTTCAACATGCAGGATTACAGTATGCAAAATATAATCGTAATAGTGTGTAACCATTGAATCTGTGTTTCCTGAGATAAGAATTTTTTCACAAATATTTTATTCAAGAAGTGCATAAAGTTAAAACATTTAATTTAATGTTGACTGTGAGAAGCCGTAAGTTTGGTATTAACTGTAAATTTCTTGTCATCAAAATGTACGTAAGTGTTGTAACTTCCAGTTCCAATTTTAATTTTATTATAAACATACTTACTGAACTTGCAAAAATAGAGCATACAAAATACAGTAAACCCTCGTTTTACCGGACTAGTTGGGGGAGGTGTGGTCCGGTAAATCAGTTGTCTGGTAAATCGCGAAGTACCAAAATCAGCACACGGAAATAAACAAGCTGATAGATATGAAGCAGTGTGATAGCGTGGCAACGCAGCTTGTTGTCGGCAAATCTTTGGAAGAGAGGCGAGGGGGAAGGTTTGTGCTGACTGGCGGGAGTAGAAAGATAAGCATGCGCCTTGCCCGCTCTTGGAGATAACTAGGGGTGATGGGTGGGGGAAGAGTGAAAGGAACCAAGGGTGGGGGGCCAGGGAAGAGCAGAAGGAGAAATAGGTTTGCTATCGGCTTGACTTCATGTTACGTTGCGTTGGGAACCTGTGACAGGTGAACTTGAGCTACTGTCTTATATTTCACAGTAAAGGGTTTATTTACTAAACATATAACACAAACAAAAATGTCTAGCTGAGCTACCGCAGTTTGCATCCTGCCGCAGTGTCGTATACCGTGTCTGTGAGATAATAATCTAGCCGCCATCCTTGAGACTCTTTCTGAAAGGGAAGGGACGGGACAGGACCGCTGGGCGTGAGAAAGGCATGTGTTGTTCTAGTTTGTCCGTAGCAGATCTTATCTCTACATCTCGCACATTTACATCACACGAGCGTTGTTGAACATACACTGCTTCGTCGTGCGAAGATGCAGTAGCAAGTTTCATGTGTTTCCTAGGGGCTTATGCTCGAGTTTTTAGCCGCATTCAACTTGGAAGTCGAATGGTATTTTTTTAGAAACTCTGAGAAAGGTTTTTACGATTTTAACTTAAAAGGCCCAGTTTGTTTCGTGACACAATAATCAGCACTCAACTTTGATACCGAAACACCGGCCTCTTAACTTTTCTGTTCAATTTTTTTGCTTAATGTCAAAGTTACTCTCTTTCTTTTCTGTCCTGTTGTAGACGCCATTTCATTAAAAAAAAAAATCGCACAATCTTTAACGCGCATGTACATCAACTGCGTAAAAACACAAGTGGACACAACAGTCGTTCTTGTCCGGACACTTACCGTCTTACGCGGCTATCAGTGTGCGCGCAACTGATGTCACTCATCAAAGCACAATAACCAGGTAGGTCGTGCGCTGTTTATCTTACAGTTCCGTAAAATATTCAGGTAGACAATCATTCTTGCCCGGACACGGCACATACCCTGATGCGCGATTAAAATTAGCTCTACCTACCGTCTTACACGATGCGTGCTCCTGATGTCACTCACCAAAGCACAATAACCAGGTAGGTCTTGTGCTGTAAGTAACAAATAGACCCGACGTTGGAATAATTTTGTCTCGTAAGATTTTGTCCGTTAAATACGAAGTCCGCTGAATGGAGGTCCGATAAAACGAGGGTTTACTGTATGTTGTTAGTGTGTGTACTACGTAATCAGTGTTTTCTGAGGCATGAATTTTTCATGCAAATGTTACAAATCGAAGTATTTTGGACATACATACATAATTGCAGCAAACGGTTTGTCACACAAAACTGGATACTTTTCTGTTTGTCTGCATGTATTGTCCGGTTTTCTTTGACACACAATTTGTTGCAATGGCGTATGTGCATAATACTTATGCTTTCCCCATTGCAAAAATTGTTTCAACACAATTTTATACTTGTACATGCAAAATGCATTAAATTAGACAAAGAAAAAAAGATTTCTTTTAAAAAGCATAGAAATTTGGGTTAAAACAAGTTACGGTATTAGGTCACGGAAAATTTTCAATTTGGGTGGGAAAATTCAGGGAATTATGTTCCCAACTTTTTATAGCCATCCTGTATTTTGTAATCAAATACTGTGAAACTACTTTAATTATACAGACCTCAATAGACCTAAATTTTTTCAGTTTGGGTTCATTTGTGTTTGAAAATGGCTGTAAAATTCTGTGAAATTTATTTATGGTTCTTGATCCCCAAAACAAGCACCATTAGGCTACTTCTTATTACACTAGACCCTTGATTTTACTAATACTGGCTGTTCCATTTATGAAATTCGTAAAATCACTACCTACGTGAAATCATTTGAGGCCAATTTTGCCCCCACCTCTTTACCACATTTTAAAATTGAATTTTTTCTGCAAAGTGTATCCAATGGAGTCCCGATTTTCGTAGCATTTAGCAGGAAAGTAATACAAGTTATTATTATAATTTAAATTTATATCACATCTTCCGATTATAAGGGTACCCCTGAACTGTAAATGTGACTGACCCATGTCCTGGAAAATAAAACACAGTATCAAGTGTCTTCTCGCGAATAGTCAGACATCTGTATCATTTTAAACCAAAAAATAGGAGATGATAACAAAGTTTAAATTTATATCAGTAGACAGACATCTTCCGATTAAAATCACACCTACGAATGATCAATATGACCAATCGCTGTAACAAAAACAAATGAAACACCAAGCACGGATACCTTCTTGCAATCGTATAGTCTTGCTCGTAGCATTTTGTAGAAAAATAAACTAAGTTTACGAGACACTAATCAAAAGAAACCAAAATTAGTGATGCATGCATATACTAGGCTGGTCTACTATCCTTTGCAACACCAAAAGAATGTAACAAAGAAGTCACGTGAAGTTTGATGACAAGCCTTTGTGCTGTACTATGTTCAATACTTTTGCACTTTTAACGATGGCACACCCAGATATTGTGTAGGTGTGTTCGCGTGCGTGTGTTTGTGTGGGGGGGGGGGGGGTAGACGCGCATGTATGTGTGTGGGCGTGTGTATGTGCATGTATGCATGCATGTGTGTGTGCATGCGCATGCGTGCGCCCGTGGGTGTGGGGGTGGGTGGGGCAAGAGTTGAGTTAATGCAAAAAACGGCACCGTCAACAAATCCAAACTTAGTCACTTATATTATTTTTATCCATTGCCCAGTCGTGTGTGTTTTCCAGACTCTGGGCCCTGCTGATGTGAAGTGTTAACGCATCCTCACTCCCTTTTTCTTCTTCTTCTTTGTGACTTCACTTCGTTTGGCAGTGACACAGTCACACACACACACACACTCTGCCACGGCGCAATACTTTAAGCAAAGGTAAACGTGTGTCAATCACCTGCACCACGGAGAAATTCTATGGAGTTGATGATCTGACGACAACATCTGTGCCAGAAATCCTACAGTCTGGAGGAGATCGCAACACAAGAAGTTACTCACTTCACCAGGAAAATTGAATAAACTACTAAAACTGCCAAAACTCGAAAAATAACATTCAAGACGTGTGATTATTCGTAATTTTCTGTGGTTGGGTATGGGTAGAGGCGGGGTACGAATAATCATGCTCTGCTCACAGTAACTGAAATTATCTTTACCGGCGTTACTATACGTGTGAAAGTGAGTAGATAATGGATATGAGAAGGGAAGGATTATAAGTCGGGCATTTGCTAGGAACTTTTTCGCTGAGGGGGTGAAGATATTGACAGTTTACGGGTAACGTTTTGCAAGTTGTTTACCACGCTAATGTTTGAGATGGTATAATGTGGGGGAAGGGGGTCATCTGCCGCCATGAGACAAGCATGTAACTCTAGCTGTCACTGCCTTGTTATATACGAAGAGTAAGCTTTCACTCTATTATAAAGAAATGAGGGGTAGACAAACTGTGTAACATACATAGTTGTGCTCACAGCCCAAAAGTTGCTCTCCAACATGCGCCATCACATTTATCAACAGTTTTAACTCCCCCCTCCCTTTATATATATATATATATATATGGTTCCCAAGAGTATATTATTAGTAAAATTGCTACCTTCATAAAATTCAGGGTTCGTATAATCGGGGGTGTAGTGTACCTGCTGCTGTTATCTTATTTTATTTCACACATAAAGTAAGTTTTTGTTAAATGGTAGAATGTAAGGGTAAATTAAGAAACTGAACATCATGAGATGGGGTATTAACAAAGTTTCAATAAATGAGATTTCACTGTACAGTAGAACCCCAATTTTGCGACCACAGATTTTGCAACTATCAAAAAAATTTTTAAATAATAAAAACAATTGATATTAATTCTAGTTAGTTGGTTTGCAACAATAATGCACTACTATGTACTGTATGTTGTGCTATTTTAAAACTTACGTTGACAGACATTACTGCAATGCTACACCAATTTTAATGAAAAGGGTGGGTGGGCGTTTTCATACAGTAAAATCTCGTTGTTAGGACCCCCTTTATTATGACCGTCCCATTTTTACTACTTTTGTTTGAGGAACTGTGAAAAAATTGGGTCAGAAAAGTCGAAAAATTTAGGGAAATCTGCTGAAAAATATATTTGTTCCACATGTTGCTCTGTGTTGCATTTTCCTTGGGGAGAGCTTTGCTGTGAGAAATGCCCGGTTCAAAATAGTATAGATAACACCTCTCCTGACTCCACGCCAGCCAATACCCATTCGCTCCACCCACCCCCACCAACAAGCCAGATTGTGCTTGTGTGCTGATGCGCATCAACTGTTGTGAGAGGAGGGCTATCCCTCCGCTTGTTGCTAACCCCTAGCTACATTCCTGAACCTGGTCTTCTCATCAGCTCCAGATAGTTCTCTATGTCACAAAAAAAAAATAAAGGTCTATGTAGCAAGCTGCAGCCACACTGCCTCCCACCCATAACTGTCTAATAGTCACGTGAAAATGGCATCCTGTCTTGCCGCAAAGCAGGCCCTTGTGTTTGGCTTTCCTCACTCTCTCCCAGCCATTGTTTTTGTTTCAGTGTTTGGCGAGGGCTTTGTGGGATTGAGGTGAAGAAATGACACTTTTTTTACCCTCATTACATCACGGCAAAAGGACTATCGTGTAACCTGGTCTGCAAAAGAATCAAAAAAGAAAACAATCCTGACAGTACCTACTACAGTCATCTCTCGGTTTAACGACTCTTAAGGGACTGAAAAAAATTGTCCTTAAATTGGAGTTTTTAAGCTGAATGATAAAAGTATGTTGGGACTGTAGATGGTACCAAAATATACAGTTGTTAAAGTGAAAGAATCGTTATACTGGAAGACCTTAAACTGAGAGATCACTGTACTTAACCTTGACAACTTTCGCTCTGTCATTTTCGGCACGTGAGGCATGTAGCGGTGGAATCGCTGTGGCATAAAATTGGCATGTGACGCAAATACAACTAGTCCCGTCGCCGCATGCTACATGTGGACTGATAAGGTTTTTGTTTATGCTCACTCAACAGAGGAGCTGTAAGAGCTACTTTAGCCTCTATCCGCAGTGCAGAGTATTAAACTGGTGCGGGATGCCATCATTTTTTGGTTTTTCCTGTAGGCCTAAGACTAAGTGATGAGTAATTCAGTCAGTTTATACGTGACAGCACCTTCAAAAGTCAGTTTTTAGAAGTTTTGAGGGTCTCCAAATTCACTTTCCTATCCGGTGAACTTTTTTTCCCCCAAAACTATATAGACAATTTTTGAACTGTTTGTTCTTTAACAACACATTTTATCGGCATCACTTAAATTTTATAACGGTCACATTGCATCAGTTCATGCGCAATAACAAAAAAAAATTGACGTAATGGCTGCACTGAAAAGCTTTAAATCGTGGCAGTATACTTTCACGTAAATAACACAAGCTGTTGTAGTCTGTATGCTTCGCCGGCGAGCAGGGTGGATCACACACGCACAGACAGCTGAGAGCAAAACACACCAAGGTCAGCAGCGACGCTCTTCCCTACCCTATCCTACACAACCAGACCGAGCACACAGCATGGCCACACCACCATTCCGCCGTACTCATCTAGGCATACTGGGTTTTAAACCATGTGAACGACGTACAAAATCTGTTTGATAATATCTTAAATAATAAGTTTACTTTACAAAAATAAATCTTATGATTTTTCCACATTGAGTAAACGGAAGTGGGCATTTCGCATTGCGTTTGTGCAGGTTTTTTTTTTTTTTTTACGAGAGACTGAAGATTGCTTTTTAGAATGTATTTTTTACGGTGGCATCTGACTATTGAAATAGTTTGTATTTAATGTAAAAACTGTATAGGTATTTTACACCAGAGAGGAATGAATATAAACTTTGTGTGAAAAATGGCGAATTTTTGCTGGAAGGGTCAAATTCAGCTCAAAATGGACCTGTTCCTCCCTTTTTTACGACCTTTTTCCCAGAAACCGTGAGGTGTCGTAACAACAGGAGTCTACTGTATTTGTCTTGTAAAATACGTTATGGAAATGCACAAAAGTAAAAAAAACTACGCTATTAATGTGTTTTACAATTATTATCTGAATTGTGGTAAATATCACTGCAACCATTTAGCAGCAGGGATGGACTAGTCATACACTCTGTGTCCTTACCACGATGAGCTTGGCATAATAAAGGTAAGTTTTTACGAGTTTATAGAACACCGGTAATTTTACTGTTGTTAGGCTAGGAATGATGCCAATAATTGTTCGCTGTTTAACTTATCAATTTGTTTAAACATAATTTATAGGATATGTGCATTGTATTGCCTGTCCCGAGATCCTAAGCCTAGGTATGTTTTTTGAGGATTCAAATTTAAAAAAAAAATTTTAGCTTACAATGAAGTAAATACGGTACTGTCGTTTTGTATTTAAAATGTACTTAAGGTATTAGTAAATTCAAGAGAACCCTGTTTTTACCTGTACATAGTTGCAGTTCCATTTATTGTATTTGTAAAATCTCTACCTTCGTAAAATCGATAGCAGCCAATTTTGCCCCTCACACCTTCATCAAATATTAAAATTGCATTTTATCTGCGAAGTGCCTTCAGTTAAGTCCCATGTTTGTAGCGTTTTGCGAAAAAATAAGATGAGTGCCATGTTTACCCATGTAACATCCGCACTTTTTTTCTCAAAAAGAAAACTGAAAAGCCGGGATGCAGGTCATACATTGAAATTAATGTTTTTGAATAAATAAGAATTGAAAAAAAATTTACTTTATCATTCATGACAGACTACTGGAAGGATTTATCTCATTAGAATTCTAACCATCAGAACCCATTGATGCCAAATTGTAGCACATAAGTAGTAAATACGCTTCACCGGCATTACAGTTGCAACTGCTGTACGTACAGCTTGTGGCGGCTGCAGGCCTGCCGGGGCGTGCTGAGTTTCGCCAAGCCAGTGTGCATGTAGACCCTTTGTCTCACTCGCCCGGTCCAATGAGCGAGCATCTAGGCACTCGCAGCACGGCGTGTGGTGGTGTGGAGAACCAAGGCCAATATAGTGCTGCAGCATCCCGCTATAATATGCCACAGTACAGTGCACTCTTTAAGTACTGACAACTACTGACAGAATGTAGTTTACACTGCAGTGCAGTGCGTGCCAGCCATCGCTATCGTTGACATTTCTACGCGTCAAACTGTCCTGAGCGCTAGTATTTATATTTTGGGGCTTCATTATATTCTTAAGACGTAGTCTTTATATTTACTTCAAATTACTAATTAATGTTATTTAAGTATCTATATTTTTGAACTAAAAGCAATTAAATTGGAACTGTTTAGTAAAAAATATATTTATGTTAAGAGTATGTTGAAAGTTTGGGATGTTGGTCTTACATGGGACATGTGATACATGAGTGAATACAGTAATTAAAATATGAAATTGTATCAGTGTACAGAAGTCTTCTAAATAAAAGCATACCTCTGAATGTTAGATATGGCTGCACCTTTTTCCAAAAAGTGCATTGTTTGATTTTCGTAGTGTTTTGCGAACAAATAATAAAGCAAGTAATAATTGAAATACTGCAGCATGACTTCAATGTTCTTGCTCTGTTGGCAAACCAAATGTAAACAAAGCATTGTACGTGCAGTAACATAATAATACAGGCATACAGAGAGTTTTAATGCAAAAAATAACAGTGTTTTGAATGTACAAATTATTGTTGAATGTCACGCACTTTAGCCACATAATTATGACCTAAAAGGGTTTATAAGACCTTGACTTCTCACCAAAAGAAACTAAAATTAGTGAGGCCGTGGTTGGCGCAGTGGCTAGAGCACTCATCTCCCACAAAGGCGATCTGGGTTTGATTTCTGGCTTGGTCTGTCCCCGGATTTCCACGTGTTTTTTAACAGATTTAAGAATTCCTTTTTTGTGATGCTCTAGTGGATTTAAAACAAACTAGACATGTGAGTTCCTTTTTATCCATTGACCAAGGGCTAGGTAAGTATAGATATTTCTGTTGTTCATATACTTATTTGAGATAAAATATATAGTGCCTTACAAGTGTTTATGCACTAGCTTGTCTTGCATGGAACTTTGAAAACTAACAAAACATACATTTAGTTAAAATGATACATATCTCTGGGAATTTTTTTGGATAAAAAAGGTAAGTATAAATTTCACTGTTTACTGAGAAAGGCACGATGTGAGAATGAATGATGAACAGGGTACAACAATAAAGTCTATAGAAGAGCAAAGGGAGTTATTGAATGACTATTTTGAGAAGTTCCTAATTCCTGTAAATAGGTAACAGAAGACATGAGAGAAGAGCAATCAGTCCCAGATGGGCATTGAGTTGGCACTAAAGAAAGTGAGGAAAGGTCTGAGTCTGACTAGATATGACAAGAGCTTGGAGTGGTTATATAGATTACTAAGGGCGATGTGGATGGAGAAGAAACTTTCAGAGGACTGGCAAAACAGGCTGATGGGGTTTATAGGTAAGAAAGATGTTAGAAGAGTATGTACAAACTGTAGACATATTCTGATGTTTCACCGTGCAAAGATCTGCGAGGGAATCTTGGATGGGAAGACAAGGAATGGTTTGGAAAGTACATCAAGGACGGAACAGAACGGCTTAAGGCAACGCAGATCAGCAATTGACCTGATTTTTGCAGTACGATGCTGATTGAGAAGAGATTGGAGTATACAGTAATGATGTTTATGGATGTTGAGAGGCGTATAAGTTTGGTAGGTAATGCGGGAGAAGGTTTACTAACCCCTTAAGATATTTGCCCGAGGTGTCTCAGTCTGTAAATCAATACGAAAAAGATTTAAATTAATAAATAAATAGACATTTAAAATTTTTTGGAATGACTGTTTTTGTTGCCTAAAAAAACATATTTATTGTTTAACATGTTTAAAAACTTTGAATATTTTTGCGAACACTGTAAAAAAACCTAACACTGAAGGGGTTAAGTAGAGTCAAGAGCAGGTATGTTGAGAACGAGAGCGGTTGGACATCACCAAAGGAATAAGGTAAGGAAGTAGTGCCTTATCACTACTGCTGTACATAATTTTTATGGAAAGAATTCTGGATAAAATGGAAGAAAGAATAGGGGCACAGAATATGAAGCTATGGGTTTGTAGACGACTTAATGGTGTGGGGCGAAAATGAGGATGAAACACATATTCAGCTAGATGTTTAGGCAGATGTAGTGAGAAAATGCAGAATGAAGTTCAGTGCTAAAAAGAGGGAAGTGATAGTTGTCACGAAAAATAACAAAACAGAGACAAAAGACAAGTTAATGGATTGAAACTGATCCAGGTTGATAGCTTTAAATACTAAGGTAGCATGTTAAGCCCCTTACACACGGGACACTTTAGTGAGCAGAAAAGAGTGTATAAAAGGTGAGCAGGAAAGTGACCACAAACTAGTAGACTATTAAGTGAGCAGGAAAGAGAGTGAGGCATACACATGACACAAGTCAGTGAGCGAGAAGGTGTGTATGAGCAATGGATCCGATATCTGATATAGAAGCTGTATTTTGCGT
>PNEQ01048076.1:0-18814 GCA_003012365.1 Medauroidea extradentata
CATATATATATGCATATATATATACATATATATGTATATACATATATATACATATATATACATATATATATATACATATATATACATATATATATATACATATATATACATATATATACATATACATATATACACATATATATATATACACACATACATATACATATACATATATATACATATACATATATATACATATATATATATATATGTGAATCAGGAATTTGCAAAAGGTTCCAAGTCCAAGCGAGCAAATTGTTGGGAAACAACAAAAGACTGGTAATTGTGGATCTGGGAATGAAACAGGTTATCAATAATGGATAACTTTAAAGTATAGTGTGTGTGGAATAATGTGAATCATAATTCACGTAGATAAGATTTGTTTTTTATTTTTCATAAATGAATGATTTTGTGGACTTGGTTCCTTTTGCAATGGCACATAAATCATAACGTGTCATTAACAAAAGATACCAAATCCAGGACTTGGTACCATTTGCATGTTCCACATATATTTACTAGTCCGTTTAACGTATTTTTTGTATAGGACTTGGTTTCTTTTGTTGCTGACAGCAAAGAGAATGATTTGGAGAGTCGAAATCTCGTATAATCTGAATTTTCTCAAAAAGTGGACTTGGTACAATTTGCAAATTCCTGATTCATATATATATATATATATATATATATATATATATATATATATATATATACACATACACTATATTTTTAAGTGTGCAAGAGATAACGCGGATGTTTGTGTTTTTCCGTAATTGTTCAATGCAAAAGTCAAACAGTTACAAGGTTTGAAATATAACCACAATCAAACTTATATTATGGAAACATGGAAGACATCAAGATCGGTTGCTTAGCGCTGATACTGAATGGTCAACAGTAGGTTAGATGGCAGTTGACGCTTGTCTGCGCAAATTGAGAATACCACACCAGCCAACACCTGCTAGGTAAGCTATGTGTGATCGACAATCGCATCTCTGTTCACACGGTCTACTGGTTAAATAGTGCTATGTCTCGTCCCAAAGAAATATAATAAGAAGAAACCTGAAAAATTCGCGTTATTTGGTGATAGACTAGATAGACTTACTGTTTTGTACGTACTCGAAAGGAATCTGTGATATTATTGGCCTTGAGTAGAGATGATGGTACATCACGAAAATGTTATGTGCCAACATACCCTTGAAAACACTGTAGTTTATTGCAACATATATGCTTAGGTGATGTACGTCCGCCACAACGCAGCTGTCTGCAGACCAACGACAGGCAACAAATTAAAAATAGCGGGATTCTTGTTGACTCCGTGAAATAGGGCAACAGCTCTACGTACAAGAGAGAGTCCGTAATAATCTAATAAGATGAACGTGTGTTGAAATACAGCAAACAGTCAAGTTTTCCCGCGGTAAACCATCATTAGAGACGGTGAAATTTCGCGAATTCAATGACCAGCACGTTAGAATCAAATATCCTATGCATAGAGCCGCGATTTTATGGCGAAAAGATTTTTGCAACATTTGGTTTCGATGCGTCATGTGCACACCTGCATCTCTGCTACATCGTCTGTGGTTGGATGATTTTACTCTCACTTGCCTTGGCAAATTACAGACGTACATACTCACAATAATCTTATTCTGATTGGTGCAGTCAAATGAGAAACGTATCTGAACAAAGACACGCTGCCAATAACCATGAAGCAGAACTGCCGATGTGCGCGTGAGTCACTGAAACAAAACGGGGCAAAATCTTTTCGCGACAAAATCGTGGCCCTACCTATGCATACTCAAGCCCTGTCTTTTCGTTCATTGTCTGCTGTTCCACTGAGTAGCGGCTAGTGGACAAATGGTCGAGACTTGAGTATGCATAGGATATTTCATTCTAGCATGCAGGTCATTGAATTCGCGAAATTTCATCATCTCTAGTCATCATCTCTAACCATCGTCTAACTGTGATCTGTACTGGAGTTTGGTCACTGTCCTTTAGAACTTTAATTAATGAACAGAAGCATTCTCCACGTCAGATCTGACACATCGTCGACTAACGGGAGACGTCTAACGAGCCTACATTAGTTTGTAGCCTAGTCTGCTGGCAGAAAATAGCGCGAATTTTGCACGACCCTTAGTAAAAAGGCATTAATAATAGGGAGGGAAAGTGGCAATGACCTTTATTAAGGAACCTTCCCAGGTTTGGGTGAGAGGTAAGAGATTTTGGTCAGTGCTTAACATCGAAGTCTTCAGTACTGGTGAGATGTGACATGAGGTTAGCAGAGAGCAGCGCCGGAATGAGAGGGCGGGGGAAACGGAAGATCCCGAGAAAACCCGTCGACCAGCGGCATCGTCCGGCACGATTCCCAGATGCGAAAATCTGAGGACCGAACCCGCCGGGAATCGAACCTGGATCGCCTTGGTGGGAGGCGGATGGTATGACCATTCCGACTCCACGCGGACCCTTCCAGACTTGGCCTAAAGTGATTTCGGATAAGTATGGTAAATAAAAATTATTATACTTGCAGAAAATCGAACCCGTGTCCTAGAATATGCGAGTCGCTGTCACGGTACCGCCTTTATCGACCACAAAGTCGATGACATTGTTATTTGTATAGATTTTTTACGGCTCCAATAGCGTTAGTATTTTAAGATTGTCAAAAACAGAGATAAATTACTTCGTTGACATTTTTAGCTACACCGTGATTTTACAGTTGAAAGACCCTGATTCACAGTGACATTCGCTGATTTCCGTTTATTTATCTAGGAAGTCCTCAACCTTTAGTATTACAACTGCAAGTATAAGGGATGACTTTAAACTGGGTATATTGAAATAGGGAACCACATTACATGCACTACCACACTCCACTATAAATAGAAAAAATCTAGATGGTAGGGTTTTAACTATATGTCTCGTGGTACTACAAAATACACATAAATTTTAGGTGGTTGGGCAAAATTTCATCTAGGCTACTTTACTCGTCCTAAAACTTAACATCTGAGGCGGCAGAAGCGTATATTTATTATTTGTAAATCAGGTTGAGAGAACCTTTAAAAGTACTACTTATAAAAATAATTACCTGTATGGATGTAGTTTAAAGTATCTCGATGCAATATCCCGATTTTCAAAAGTAAAATATTGTGTTTTAGAATCCGTGTTATTTAATTTACTTTAAACTACAATGGTACAAATAAGAATGTGATTTATAAAGGTCAGTAGTTAAACTCTGAATCTTCTCCAACAGTAATAGTAAAGCTTTCATTACATAATTTTAACGTGGCATTGATGACGATCGTAATAACTTACACTTAAAGTTGTTGTTCTTAATTTTTATATATTATTGTTTGTTTTTTTATTTTTTTTGTGTAAATATTTGTTCTCATAATTTGGCGTTTATGTTTTTCATTAACAAATGATCAATTGAAATATATGGTGAATACTTAAGGGTATATACAATATAAACAGAATTTTAACACTGATACCAGGAGTGGCCCTGAGGGGCGTATCAAACTAAAAGGATAACATCTCAGTACAACGAAAAATTACGCGATAACTGAGATTGTATGAGAGCAGTTAGCTGGTCTAAAATATTTCCCTAGGATATCGTCAAACTTACCTCTCAGGTTAAAATATTTGCAATAATTTCGTTAAGTGAAAATTAGTTTACATTTTGAAAATTTTTCAAGCAATGTTCGAAATATAATTATATTTTGGTCTTTGCAACATATTTTTTTAATAACGCTAGACCAATAGTATTTAAATAGTTTTTTTAATGGCTTACACATTCATTGTTACCTCACGCCTGAAACTGACTGAATTTTTTTTTTCATGAATATACATCCTCGACGGAATTTCGTTTCACTTCCGGAAATTCTGTTTTCTTCCTCCTTTTTGGCAATCGTAACCCTATTTTGTCTTCGTGTATCCTCATTTCAGCTTCATACGTGCATCCTGTACTACAATGCCTCGTTCAGCGACTTCTTACATACTTTGTTTTGTTCCGCGTAAATTTTACCAGTTCGATTGATATTTATTCTATTTTAACTTTCCTCCATCCCTAACCACCACCAGCATCACACTCCCTCACTATTGTGCTTTCGTTCTTCTACCATCTCGAGTAACTCGGCGAATCGTCCTCAAATTTTCCCGTATAAAGTTAAGTAGTATATATTTTTAAAAACACGTGTGTAATTCATCTTTAGTTCTAAATTAGTGTTTCGCCAAACGTTTGCTAAGACCAGGTATTTTTACGAAAACACCAAAAAGAACGACAGAGGAAAGGCATTTCCTATCATCTAAATGGCTCAGCTTCTAATGTATAACAAAATTTGGGAATACATTAGGTGGTCAACGTATTTGGTTTTTATCAAATACACAAAACCTTTTAATAAGTTAGATTTAAGGTGTAGCCTATTGCCGTAACTAACGCCAAGATATAGACTTTCCGAAATTATGATACAAATTATTTAAGTAGTGTGTAATGGCTGGCTTTAAAAAAAACCGGCTGTGAGCATTCATACTATGGACAGTACAAATCTGTAGTTAACTTTTTTGTAATTGATGACATATATTAGTCACAAAACATATTTCATTTGGTTTTATTTTTTTTTTGTATCGAAAATAATAATGTTTTGGTTTTGAGAGCTGTTACATAAAATAAAAATGAAGTCTGTAAAGTTTAGGTTAAGAAAAGTTCTTGGCAGGCCTATGTTATACGATTTTGCTTTCCTAAAATTGTGATCGTTTTTACGACGTACTTTAAATACTGCTTTTCAATTAATTTTCAAAGAATGGTGAAACATTGGTGCATAACCTTAAATTTTTAAACAATATTTATGAAACTTATCTCTCTGTAGTACTATTTCAAATATTGATTTTTTTAGTTAGCCTTAAATTTACGCTTACCAAGTATGTCACCACATTATTTGGAAAATGAAGTTATTAGTAGAGACATGAACTTTTCGCGAAAAGAAATTTGCCTCACTTTGTGTCAGTGACTTGTGTGCACGTCTGCAGACTTGCTTCACGGTCAGAGATTGGATGTTTTGACATTCGTGTGTCGTGGGGTTTTACACGCAAATCACAGACGTGTGGTGTTACAGTAACCTTTTTGTGATTGGTACAGTCAAATGAGAAACGTCACAGTTCAAAGGCACGCTGCCAATATGTATGAAGCAGAACTGCAGACGTGCACATAAGGCACTGGAACAAAGTGGGGCAAAATTCTTTTCGCGAAAAGTTCATGTCTCTAGTTATTAGTCATTAATACACGCAATTTCTCAAGATTAAGTTGGATACTTATGTGTTAATATTTTATGACGTAGGAAAGCATTTCTAAAACGATAGCAACAAATAGTAAAATAATTGGCACACACTTGTAGACTATAAATCGCAGAACATTAGGCAAAACGTCTTAATTAATTATACTACAGAATGCCGGGTAATTCACGGACACTGACTGCACAAAGCGAATTAGTGACCAAAACTAAGAAGAAAATATTCTTTGGTAAAAAGTCGCCAGGGCGTAATTTTACAACATAGGTCTGAAATACCAGAGAGCGGGAATGTAGGGCAAGTTGTTCGTACCCCTATGACATTTTTTTCGCAAAAAAAAATTTAAAACTTTTTATCAACGAGTAGTTTCGACCCACATGCATTCTCTTCTAGGATAACACCTCTACGGAACCATTAATATACTTCTGTCACCGTCCGTTTCATTTGTATGATTAATTAACACTGAAAGGATTCTGAAAAAATTACCTTTACATTGCTTGCGACCACGCCTCTAAGTTCAGGAACTGTCACAGGCACTCAACGCTCCATAAAACTACCATACATACCTAGATACCTTGGTATTCATTATACATCACTTATATTTTTACTTTCTATAACACCGTTTCAACTGTGTGCCACTAGGTTGAGTTATCGTTAAGTAAATGTAGAAAAAAGTCACGTCAGGGCAGCTCACAATCCAAACTTAATTAATGCACACACTTACAAATGGCAAACTCAACCCACAATATGGTACTGAAATTAAAACACTTCACAAGGTCGATATAATTGTTACAACTATTTTCTATATTGTCAGTATATTTGTATTTTCATAATATCCTGTTAAGTACTAGTGTGAGAAGCAAAACAAAACAAGTGTAATATTACATTTCATTAAATTTAATGACCGTAATTATGAGGATTAAAATTTTTTAAATTTTGTAATACAAATTTAATAATCCTGCTACATTACCATGATCATATACATCTCACAGCAGATGTTAAAGTAATTAGTAAATGACGAAAGAGTTTGATGGAAATTCATTAAAGGGCATGTACATTGTTACATTTTAAATCATATGATAAATTTCAAAGAAAAAAGAGCTTGTAACGATACACATTGATTGCCGGAGAAGGCACTGTTTTGTTCCACATAATAATATTCATAATAACACTATTATATTAAGAAATACTTGAGGTAGTGTACACCATTACGATTAGAGATCAGTTAATGGTTCAACGAACAGCCGGCAGGACTCAACAGTCCTTGTACTATATGTCCTCACTTACTTGTACATTGGCTGTTGGTCCAGTGAGTGGCAAGTTGTACTGTACATGTGACAAGGTAGCGTGGGAGTCAGTGAGTGTTTTCTTGCACGGGTGCTGTTGCTTCACAGTCCTCAAGGAAGAGTTTCGGTAGCAATGACTACAGACATGCAAAATTCACGTTATTTTCTGACAGCTGACTAGACTCCATGTGACTATAGACTCGTTCGACGTCTCCCGCTGGCCGATATTGTCGTGACTTGCCGCGGAGAATGCTTACGCGGTAGAGAGCTCAATCTCTGTAACACACGTAGAATGACAGCACATAAAAGTTCGTGGCCAATTGAATTGCTCATTACGCTCTGTTATGTATAGCAAACTGATGTTCAGTCTGCTACCAAATGATAACGCGATTTTCGCATGTCTCTAGCAATGACCCAATCCCGAAAGTCAATAAAGTGTACACTCGTTTTGAAATCATAATGTCTTCTCAAATGAATGCACGGAATTTTCGTCTCTCTAATTTTTATTAATTTTTGAAAAATTTTTCTCACAATTCAAAGTTGTATATAAATTTGTATATAAAATTAGTTTCCAGCTTGTTTCGTGATTTTATAACATTCCTTTCGATGTAAGTCACAAGACTGCAAAAAAATAAATGGTCTGTCCTTTAACAGCAGTGGTTGGTTCAATATGACATTGAGCCCGTTACATTAGTACTATGAAAAGAAATAAATATCGTATGTGGAGGTTCACGAAGTACAGTTTATTACACTCGGTTAGCGTCTGCCAAGATCTGAAAATTTACGTTATGACGCCTTACGATGGAGAAGTTACGAAATGCGACGGGTGAAGGAATATGGGAATACTCCGAGACAATCCGCAGGCCAACGTCCTAGGCGTCTTCCGCCGGAAATGAATGTATTTCACATGTGTGCGAAGCACTCTAGCCACTGCATCAACCACGGCCCGTGCAAAAGAACAACGTTTAAAATATATATTTAGAGACTCTTATTTTAGGTGTTTTAGAAATATTTAATAATAATGGGTGAAGCACTTACTATGACTATGTGCTAGCGCAGTGATGTTGCCTTCGTGTTGAACTCTACCTGTGCAGAGGTCACATCAGTAATAATAGTTCCACTGTCTGGTGTTTCAGTCGTCGTCACGAAGGTCGGTGGATCAAAATACGGACGTATGAGGATTATATACGGACATTTCAGTTGATGGATTTAGTCTGACCGTATATCCGGAAGATATGACGAGGATGAAGAAATGACACAGACCCTGAGTTCCTCGGAAGGAATAGAGATCGTTTTAGAGCATTTACAAAATTTATGTTTCGGCAACACCTATTTTGTTCGCATGCAATTTCGATTTTAATTCGTTTCGTTTAGTAACTAAATGCAAATTCCAAATAATTTATAACGTTTTATGTATGATACATGTAAATGTTATGTGCCGTATTTTATGTACAATGTAAAAACTAAGGAAAATTTTAAATATAAAAAAATATAATACTCGTTTTCGTTAACTATAACGTCTTCAATATTCGCTTTCGGTATTGACGCTGTAAAATGTAATGATCCACATAGTAAATTGACATACAGTTTGTGTTATTTACTCAATGTACTAAATTTACGAGAAATGTGAACTATATACAGACATATAACATGGTAAAATAGGATATGTTCTCATACAAGACGACAATATAAATGAAGCAAAAGTATTGTAGATTTTGTGATGTAAAATTTTCGAGAAAGAAACGTTTTGTGTGAGAACAGATTTTTTGCTGCTATTAGGAACGTAAGAGACAATTGTCGTATCCGTTGAGTTTATAGAAAAGAAATATTTTAAATTCACTTTTTAACTTAAATGGCGTTTAATAAATTCACGAAATTCGAGAACAGTCGCAAATGTGCCTAGAATACATACCATATTGTCTTTATTACTATAATACTCAAAGTGGTCTTGTAAAAGGATAAAAATATTCTATTCGTGATATTTATAACCGAGTTCTCAAAGTACAAATTGATTTGTCTTAGCTCAAGTATAATGCGCTGACCTATAAGGGATACATTGTAAATGCTTCACGACAAAAAATCACACAATACACGTCAATATGGGTGTCAAATAATGGGATCATAATTAGAGGTACGTCGATTTCGCGGATTCATCTGGCAGTAGCCTAGATTGCTCAGTCCTGTACACGCTCTGGATACAGTCGATTATTCATTAGCTAACAACATTACAAGCGATAGCTCTATGAATCATTTCCTTATTAACTACTGGCTTGCAGTAGTCAAATGCGTTTCATGACAGCCGCCAGTTAATCACACACGTGGATATGAAGTATATATTTTTGGCGTTCAACCTGACCTGGAAAGTATTTGCGAAATTGACGTATCTCTATTCATAATACAGCTAGTTTCGTTTCTAGGTTAGGTAATTTCGCTGTTTTGTGTTTTTATAATAATTTGCAGCAGAAAAATGGAACATCATGTAAATGAATTTTAAACCCTCTACACAGTATTCTTATCGGAAACACTTTACATTACTTTTAAAAAGACATTTTAACTTTGTTGTCAGCGAATAAATTGACACAGTTTCACGCTGTCTGAATTGCTTCATTTAATATCTGTTTGAAGTTAACGACAGTTAGAGTGACATCATATTCAATAATTTTGCGTGTTTCATGTTTCCCGTGTTTGTCATCTAAGGGAGTCATTATTCAATATTTTCTTATGCAAAAGTCTTGCACGTTTAGGGTCAAAATGATACATATTGCAAAAAAAGATCTGCGAACTGATTTCAAACAATCGTTACTTTTCAGCTAATACTGCTTGTTCTCGAAAAGCCTTGTGTAGATGTAGGAAGGGTTGTTTTTGGCAGAGTGTAGAGTACACAAGAAATTATCACTGATTCGTTTTGAATTTAGTTAGCCCAGGCTAAATATGTTTTATGTTGAAACAGGTGAATGTTTAAGACCATATTTAATTTATTTTATTTTCCTTTAACACAGCATCAGTGAAATTTATCCGCATGCGAGAAGCCCATGTCTTACGTTTATACTACTGTAAATTGAGCAAATTTTATTTTCTTAGGTTATGTACTGTACAGCCACCCGCATTGAAACACGACCAACCTTTGAACTTTCTCTTTCCCTCCACACTTTTTATTCTCGGCTGACGACCCTCATTCGTTCTCTCGGTGCGTTATCTTTGTCGGTAGTCGTGTAAGCTGCTGCAGGCGAATACACTTCGCCACACAAGTGAATGCGTACGTTTATAAATTTCTCCCTTTGTGTGGATTCGCAGTGCGTTCGTGAGACGGGACAAGAGTTTAAAAAACAGCCTGTATGCGTCAGTTACATTATTCTTCATCTTTATTACGAAGGCATTGTGCAGAAGTATACATCCTGAGGATTCAGCAGCGTTACTGCCACCGGCTAGGAGGGAATCTCAGTTACATAATATTCAACGCTGCTTTTAGAAAATGACACCGTTCGAAGACAATATTAAGGATATCTCGAAAAATTAAAAACTTTGCTCCTAAAAATACAATAATAATGTCTCGAGCTATTTTTAAATCCGAGCATCTACGTTACCAAAATTGTTTGGAAAATTTTAGGTCTTGTTTATTTTATAAATCTACTAGAATTGAAATAAAAACTATGTGCCGTTCAAACACAATCATAGCGCACGATTTAAAATAAGGTTGCCAACTAGGCCTACAAACAAAAACTCAAAATTTACACGTAGCAACAAAATCAGCTAAATATATTTCCTTTTTTTAAACTGCAGTGACCTACTTCGCTTCAACAGCCAACTCATAATAAAGTAAGTTATAGCATTGTTTCATAGAATTGTTAAACGACGTTTTACATTTTACAAACAATACATAAGAGCGTACAAAAGCCAAAAATATAACAGGCTATTTAAATAAATTTTAGTGGTGTGCGAGGGAAATTTTAAAAGCAGTTTCAACGAAAATTGTGTAAATTATTTGAATATGAACATACGCAGTTAATTTAGACCAATGTTCCGTTCAGCTAAACGTTCACAGGTAAGATGTCACTGGGTCATAAAGTTCAAAACCAGTTCGTTTAACACTTATGGAAACATGCATTCCACAATTTAATGTGCTTTTTTTTTAGAAATCACATTACGAATGATTACGCATCACATTTTGTTCTACGCCGAGGCAATATAACAGATACATTCTTTGAATTATTTATTTGGAATGGGGGTGTGTGACAAACTGAAGTGTTTTGTGTGAAATACGCGAATGTTTCAGAGTCACAGAAATGCGACAGTTACATAACGAGACTAATCACGAGGAAATTAAAAAGAAAAATCTAAGAGTGGAGTGCTAGTATTATCGTATGTCTTATACTCGTTGTGTTTTCTTGTCTACGACCCTTTCTGTCCTTGTGGTCACTTGTGTTGCCTTCGTTGTCTTTCCCCAACATTGTCGGCATTTTCATGCACTTCGATTGGCCCTTGTCCATTTTAACCCTCTCTTTTCGTTTATTGTTTTCCAGTGTACACCGACAAAGTTCATACTTCAGAATTACTTAACATTTTAGACTACAGTCATTTATGGCTTCCTTGGATTCTTTCATCGTATTTTCCCTGACGCTAAGTCAATTAATGACAACGTGGGTTTTATGAGAATCAGCAACGTTCGCTAGCAATTACGTATACCCAACCAAGCTTAATTTTACTACAGGTTAGAAAGATAATGTGTTCTTATGGGAGAGTTTTGCACAGGGAAATTTCTGAAGATAGTTTCGCTGCTATCGCAAAGGGACCTGAAAAATAAGAAACTATAGTAAAATAAAATTTAAATTGGCTAGGAAATGACAGAAGTCTTTCAACTTAATTTTAAAGTGAAAATAAACCAAACTCGCGTTTTAAATTATCAACTTAATGTGTCATAAAACTCAGGAAAACTCTGTGATTGGTCTGTTGGCAGCCATTATCGATATTAGCGGCAGAAATTTTCCTTGTGACAAACTTTTGCCACTGATCTTTCTAACTTGTAGTAGAATTAACCTTTATCCAACGAAACACTTCTGTAGATAACCCACACACAGGCCATCATATAAATATTTAAAATTACTTGCTTCGGTAACAAACGTCCATGCAATTGTTAAAATAACATCCAAATCCTCTGCTTCAAGTTCAATATCTCGTCAAACATACAGTAGTTATCTGAAGGTCAATAATTTATGAATTCTCATCTAGCGAGAGAAGGAGCAGAGGTAACACACTTGACTCACGTTCCGGAGGAACAGAGTTCTATTCTCGGCTCCTGAGTGTCCGATTTTGGGTTTTCCATTGTTTCCTGAATTCTCTGTGATGGTTCCTTAACAAAGGCCATGGCCGATTCTGTTATCAGTTCCTGTCCTTGGGTGTACTTGAGTGTACCTTGCCCTAATGACATCGCTGCTGACGATACCCGAGGCTCACTGGAATAAATAAATTTAATTACTTATCACAGAGCATAGAGCTTAATTCACAGTAGTGCGAATTCGGCAAGTTTCGGAAACACAAATTTTGAAAACCTGTCACTTTAAGAATTAAATTACTTTCATTAAATCTATATGAATATTTGAAATATTATTGAAGAGAAGAAATAGAAAAATAAGGCATAATGCATAGCTTCGTGATGAATTAAAAAATTTTAAGCAAATCGCAAAAACCGACAAATTATTTATATAGTTACAACTGAACATAAATTCGTATAAATCACTTTCCGATTCGTATGGACGATATTTAAACTAACTAAAACTATCAACACATAAACAACCGTTGTTTTTTACATCATGCTCATGGCGTCTTAATTGATAAGGATGATTAAGCAGTCAATGGCTAACTTCTGTATACTGATACAACCAATAAAAACAGGTCATTTGTTAATTTATAAAAGAAAAGGCGAACCATACTAATAGAACTACCCTGTATGACACAAAAGTTACTATGAATCGGAACACAACAAAAATTATCAAGTCCCATTGATGGGAAGTATACCTGTTTCACCCTACGCTCACACACTATTGTATTATAAACTACCAAAATTAACACTAATTATAACACTGCGTAACAACACACTCAAAACACTAAACAATAGCTCCGCTAGAATTGTATTTTTGGTAAGAAAATACCAATTCAATAAAATTGTCTAGCATCCTAATCATATTAACATACAATTCGAAACAAAACATTTCTTCTGAAGGTAACAACGCAAATTTTGAGGTTTGGAAATATTTAAAACCAGTCTTAATCCGAAGACCTGAATTTCTTTATTTGTTTGGAGGTGTGAAATCATAAACCAATCCCTCGGTTAATAAACGTGACTGCATCTACGCCTCAAAATTCAAATTACGTTGAACATGCAATGCGTTTGTTGAACAAATAGATAGTTACTTGAAGCAAAGTTGCGTCTACGATATACTGCAAAAATTACTTACTTGCAGTACTGTACATCAAGTACTAAAAAAATCTTCGACGCCACGATCAGAAATCACTAAAAGAAATTCGATACTTCCAGAATAAATTATCATACCAAGCAAGGACACATTGATTGTAGAAAGTTATTAAATACATTTTATGAGTGCATTTACAGTTATATTCAAACACCATAAAGTTTTTTTTTTAGAAAATGCAAACAACGGATTTTGCTAAAACCGCTGTTGTTACTGATATCATCGCCCTCATATGCGGTGCTGGTATCAACAGCCTTGGGCAGCCTATAAGCGCCCAGGCTCATCCGTATCAAATGAGTTGCCACGTCGTTTCGCGTATTTATTGCTATTTAATCTGCGCCATATCTGAGAAAACGGTTAAGTTTAATAAAACAATTCATTTCACTTTAAGGTACAGGGCACGTGCATTATGTTTCCGAACACATTGTCAGAAATTGTTGTAATTAAAATGAAATGACTCAGAGTTTCCCAGTGTGGACTGAAATGAATAGGGTTTGGTATACAGGCTCATTCAGGGCGAAGTGTGTTAATTATATGCAGTCACAGCTAATGAAACAGTCTAAAACGTGTTTACAATTTTTCCGAAAAAAAAAAAAATTACATTGGTAGAAATGTTGCCATGAAAGTCGAATGTAAACCGTAATTTATTTAAATGTAAAATAAAATGCTACCTTATATTGAGCAACAACACGCTAAATAGTTCCAAAACAAAGCAATTTTTCATTTTATTTTAAGGAATGATTTTTTGAAGTCCATTACTCTCACTAATTTACTTAGGCACATGGAAATATTGAAAGGATGTTTCCGATTTACTTTTTTAATAGCATCCTGAATCTTACTGTAAATGCTCATAGAAACGTTAAATGTATTTACTTGTGAAGAAAATTACAATTTCTTCCAACCTCCAACCAGAGGCGCAAATGTGCCGTTCTGTAAACGATAGACACAGGGAAAATTAGCAGAATCTAGGAAATAATAAAGTAAACATGTACGGTGGTGAAACCCTTGTTGAAGTGTGATGGTGCAACAATATTAATTAATAAATTTCTTAATGTTTTATTATGTGCACTGGATAAATGTAAGATGTGTTGCATTTGTTAAGCAGCGCGATCAGTGTTTTCTCGCAATACAGTAATATCGGATCAACAAGCTCACGGCAAATCTTACAGAGTACCACATTTTCACCTGGTGCAGAAATGGTAAATATTTTCACGTAGATTGTTTCAACCAAATTGCAACCAAATACAGTCCGCATTATTCCACTGTGAACACAGCCAGTTTGATTATAACCATCTGGCATTTACATGTTTCTAGGAACATGTCCGAATCTCAACTCTAGAATGTAATACCTCAGTGGAATAAGGTTGCGTGTTACATGTACTCGACATTCTACAGAATAAGGTTGGGTGTTACGTGTACTACATGAAACATCCAACCATTTTCTGTACACAGTAAAAAAATTTGTACATTTACAAGGAAATTCTTGTAACGTAATATCAGAACATTATCAGTCAGATAATAAAAGTAAGATGTCAGAAACCTTTTTAAAGTGGTTACAAATATCGTAAACAACTTTGGGAACTAGTAAAATAATGCTAACGAGCTAGTTTTTCGAATTGAAACAAAATAATCCTAGGAGACCTTTCACATTTTACAAAACATTTCGTACTTTCACAAAAAAATTTTTTGTAAACTAGTTTCCAAAAAAAATTTTTCGTAACACTACAAGCAATTATTGTAAATTGAACCAGATATTAGCTGTAAATATACAAAATTTGTTTGTAGATTTACAGAAATGTTTGTAAATATACAAAGAAATTTGTAAATTTACAAGATTTTTGTAAATTTTACAAAATGTTTTCGTAGTGTTACAAAAAACTTTTTTGGAAACTGGTTTCCAAAAAACCTTTTGTAAAAGTACAAAAATTTTTTACTGTGTAGCATGTAGAGTACGCGTAACACCCAACTTTATTCCACGGAATTATTAAATTCTAGAGGGGAGATTCGCCATGAAAGTACTGTACATGCTACATCCGACCTTCTTCCAAGGATGTATTCAATTCCTCCTGCTTCTGATCCCCAAAGTTTTACATAGGGAATATCTTACACATTATAACTGCAGATATCTTAATTGGCGAGGTTTCCATAAAAAAATCCATTACGCTTCTGCCTCGGTCATGAAAACTAGATTTTGACAGTTTCCTTCCAAGAAGGTTTTCCATTTTAATATCTACAGTTAATTGTTTTTTGTCAAAACTGTTTCGTACTTACAACGGAGCCTTAGAAGAATGTGTTTATACATCATTATTTCTACCAATAGTGAAGAGTAGGCCAACTAAATGCCTTGTTTATGTTGATATTACAATTACCGTCACTAGTAAAGCCGTGCTGCTTTAATACTGACGTGGTTAATGTAAATGGAAGGTTTCCATTATCTTACTAGTGCCGCTCGTGGCTATATAATTAACTAGAGAATTCTGAAATCCTCGTAGCCATTAGCAACAGCGCCGTTGTACTGGTGGCAGCGATTTTTATTTCACGAACTTTAAACAAGTTGAAAAGGGGACAACCTCTCTCGCATGTTTCCAGACCTGTACAACACAGTAATTTCAGAGAATATGCCGAAATTATACCATCGTAAATGAGATTAACAAAACCAACACCGTGTACATCACAGACTGGATAAAAGTGCCGTAATCAACCAGATTCTTTATTTCCTGGAATGATGAAACAACACTAGCTTTATAGGAAGAACCACGTTGACTCCAGTCTGTTGCAAATTGTTATGTTGACTAGTCGGAGCCAAGGTCTGAGAACTCCAGATGGTGAGCCAACCACTAGCGTTACCAGAGATACTGTAATGGTCTCGTTTCTATGACTCCCACCAAGGCGATCCGGGTTCGATTCCCAGCGGGGTCGGTCCCGGAATTTTCACATATGGGAATCGTACCGGGCGATGCTGTGGGTTTTCTCGGAGATCTCTAGTTTCCCCCGCCCATTCATTCCGGCGCTACTCCATACTCACATCATGTCATCCCTCGCCAGCGCTAAAGACCTCGATGTTAAGCGCTGACCAAAATATCTCGCTCACCCACTCGTTTCTATGGCACGCGTGTGAATTTCTTAGTATAGCAATCAGTGTGTTCCAGGTATAACGCTTGTGTGTCGGGGATGTCTCAATAACACAGAGGTTAATATTATTATGGTACATGCTTCTGGAGTCTTCAAACTGAAAGGGGGATGATTGATTTATTTCAGTACACGTAGTCACATTATTGTGGATATTAAATTATATAACAAACTTCCTTTATACGTGAAAATACTTGCAACTAAAGATTTAAAAGAAGAATGAATGAATGGTTCGTCCCAACCAGTTACATAATGTTCTAGAGTTTTTTATAAATGTATGTAACTTAGCTGATAGTGTCATATGATAAATCTTAGGCTGAATTTGTATAACTGCATTGTTTTAATTTGAGTAGAGATGGTGAAATTTCGCGCATTTAATGACCTGCATGATAGATTCAAATATCCTGTACATACTCCAAGTCCCGACCATTTGTCCACTAGCTGCTACTCAGTGGAACAGCAGACAAAGCTTCAGTATACATAGGATATTTGATTCTAATAAGCAGGTCATTGAATTCGCGAAATTTTACCTCTATAACTATGAGTCATCAGGAGCATTTGCACTGGTGTTTTTGCGTGTATTGGCATTCGCTTCCTTTAGATAACATCTGTGCAAAGAAAACGTGTCGTCGGCTTCGTCACGTGACGTCCCGATTAGTGGCGAAACGCCTTTCCGTTGGGTTTTCCAAGTTAAACTACGCAGGCGATTAAATTTTATTTCGGCAATCGGCAGGGTAGCCTGACTGTATTACGTGGCAATAAGTAAGTTGAGAATTTATTTGACAGTTGAGCGAAAACAAATCAAAAGATTTTGGTATATTTCAAGTAACGGCTAAGAAATGTAAATATACCTGATGACTCATGCTTGACTCAACCGGTCGAGACTGTGTATCGTATGTAATGTATTTATTGGTATATGAATAGTATTTAGAAAATATGTGCCTGATAGTGTGATATATTTTAACTATATGCTTGAACTATATTACTTTTAACAGATACATTGGGAGTATGTGTATTATTTTAATTAAACACTGCCAATTGCTTAATTATTAACAAAAATATATGTCTGACTTATGTGCAGCCTTTCGCATATCTGGATCACCCACGAACATGATTATAGGTCACATAAATAAGCAACATTCCTCGCTATCGTCATTGACACGAATGCATGCATGCGCTAAATAGGAGTTCAGCAAGAAATCTTACTGAACAAAAGTATTCATTGTTGTAGTTTCCACACTATGTCGAAATCAGGAGAACAGTAAAAAGATTTGCGGTCGGTACAATCTGGATTGTTCCTACAAAATTTTTGAGCTGTAGAAGTAGCAAACTGTTCTGTAGAAGGTTGAAACAGCATTTTTCTTTCACAGGAAATATTTTAACTTCTATAGATAATGTTTTCACAAAAAAAAATCCTAACAATGCCAACAACGAAACTGGATTGTAAACCTTCTTCTAATGGAAGTGTGGTTCCTAAAACAATACATTTCAATTCTCTATCGCACGTGGTTGGTAAGCAGTCTGGCTTTGCCATGGCATTATATGCCCAGTTATTCAGGTTGTCATAATGCGACATCACAACTCCTCACTAATGCTTTCCGAAATCGTGGGATGAATTTCAGCACACGAGACGACATACGCGGTCTACGTCGAAGATTCGACCACTGCAGTCGGAACTCAAACATCGGAAACAACTTAAAGAAATGGACTGTTATTATGATATTATTAAGCATTGCCTAGTTATATATATATATATATATATATATTATATATATATATATCATATATATATCACAATCTGATAATAACGTAAAAAACAACCCGAAAATGTCTAACTATAATACGCAGTAAGTTGTGAAATTATTTTAAAATTTCATTTTATTAATGCTGCGTTTCGTAAGTTTTCACGAAAGTGTTGTGCTGCGTAGCGGTCTACTGAAAGTCAGTCATATTAGCCCAGATTCCCATGGCCGGTTATCGACGTAGGTCTGTCATTCCGCTTTTGTAAAAATTACTGACTTTATGTTAAGCAAACGACCACGTTATCCCATTTACAATACAATTAGTATTTTAGTACGCTTGTTAAGTACGACACACCCAACATGCGTGAGAACAAGTCTTACTAAATTACTAATTTCTAACTTACTACAGTAACGATTGAGGAAATAGCATTGTTTCACGCTAGCGAACTTGTTTCCAGCCTGGAGGGTCGCACATCAGCGACAGTTTATACGACGTACGTGCGCCACCTCTTCCTCCACCCCTTACACTGTTCCACACAGGACATTTTACGGCTCAGACGTGCACAGGACTATGTCCGGACATGACGACAGCGCCTTGTCGCAAATAACGACGAGTTACCACCGGGCGACTTCGTGAAAGAGGGTGGCGAGTTGGCGGAAGCGGTCTGAATACTCAAGCTGCGAGAGAGAGCCAGGGCCGTAGGGATCTCTTAAAAAATCGGGAGAAATAAGAGATTCGCCTCGTCCCTTTTTTTCACTTCACTTGCTCTTCCTAATCTTCTCACGCCTCCAATGCGACGAAACCACGCCTGACTCGACGAAACCACGCCCGACTCGACGAAACCACGCCCGACTCGACGAAACCACGCCCGACTCGACGAAACCACGCCCGACTCGACGAAACCACGCCCGACTCGACGAAACCACG
>PNEQ01048077.1:0-18815 GCA_003012365.1 Medauroidea extradentata
ACTCACAACTGCGTGCATACATTTACTTCAGTGAATGGCCAATCACATTGCTTGTTCCACGCAACTTGCATCGAAATATAGAGCATGTTCTATTTGCCGAGATTGCACCGTCGCTTGCATTGCATGTGAGGTTCCAAGAATTGTGTGTCTGAGCTGCAATGCAATATCAGAATATTGCGTGAAAATTGCATGCACATTGTGTCGTGTAAAACCAGCTTAAGCCTACCTCAGTGAACATTGAGATTGAAATCATCTAGGCATAATTAAATCTATTGAAGTGTTTTTTTGTACGAATGCCACGCGTATTCACTACACATTAGTACTGAATTATGTAGAAATAATATTTCATGATTTTCTTTATGACTCTGAAAGACAATAGCCATGTGTAAGCCCATTAGGCAGTGCACGTTAAAATCAGTAATACCACGTGAGTCACAAAACTTCCTTGAAATTCGAAACTCGATCACTCAATTTAATACCAGTACAAATATTAAACATATAGCCTATACAATTTTTGCTCTAATCGCATCACAGATCCTCCACTCATATTCCGTTTGCAACATAAATTATATAAAAGCTGATTACAGACAATATTTGAGCAAAAACCACTCTGATGTATTTTAATTGTGTTACTAAAATGCTGCTCTTCATAAATAAAACAATCATTCACAAACTATCTCATTCAACAAAAATTAACACACACACATCTACACTGAAATATAGGACTATGACAGTTTGGAAATTTATTTTTCACATTTCAAAACGCAACTATGACACACATCCTTGTAATGAAAACTTTGTGACATAATTTCATTCGTAACTTGATATGAACCTACATTTCTTACGTCCTTGAATAAGCACGAGAAGGCTACACAATTTCAGGTTACAAAAAATATAGCCAAAACATTACTTTTACAGCGAGAAATTGTTCACTACCACAAAGAAGCTATATCTGGGTTTTAAATCCCAGGTTGGCAGACAGCATCCATGTATGAATGTATGCTTGATGCATACTCTTGGGGTCACTGTTTATTTGAGTCTGGGAGCAGGCAAGAAGTGTTGTGGATGGTGGTGTTCCAATAGAAGAGCACGAGCATGCCTAATGCGCAAGGAATTGTGGGAGCGAATACGAGTACAAATTATTTGGAACACAGCCAAAATATTACGCTTTCAGTACTTTAAAACTGCCTTATTTTTTCAGTCAGTTTATTGCGTTTGCAGAAATCTTATTTTCTTTTTCTGTGCCCTGCCCTGTAGTTATTTGTGTGTTATAGCTTAGTTCACCGGTGAATGTAGTCTAATTGGATGACATCGCTCATTAATTGTATATAAGTCAGTAGGCCTTAGCATATGTGTTGATGTAATAATTTAAATAAAATAAACAAGTTTTGTTATTAGTAGACAAGTGTAAGCAGTGGTGTGTTAGTTCTGGATGTGGGGTTGCTCAGGCTTGGGGATGTCACAGTAGATGCTGTTGTGGTAGAGGGAATTAGTGACTATGATATACATGTGACTAGGTGGGTCGTGAATAGGTGGAGGATAATAATATAATAATAATATCACATCCGTGCAGATGGGCTGTCACTTGGTAGCAAGTGTGAAACCTTAACTCTTTGTCCAGACCTCTCTTGAGCAACCAACCCTCTCAAACCTTTACCAGCCCCTCCCTCACTACCTCAGCGCATTCCACGCCCTCACAGACCTCTTTATCGTTGACTGCCGACCCCTCTCCATCCTCCTCCAAACACTCTGGCAGCGTTGCCAACTGGATCATTTAGAAAGTCATTAAGAATATTATTAAAAGCTAAGTACTTATTTTCCGTAGTTTAGAAAGTTAATTACTGTACCGTAGTAGCCTACACAGGCACACACATTCTTTAATCAAGCTACAGCTACCTTTAGATAAGAATTAATCAAGGCTAAAACTAGGCTTTATTTCGTCTGGGACTAAGAATTGTGATTTGCACTCCATGCTCTTTATATACATTATAAGGTTGGAACATATAGGGTTGAACAAACAAAAAAATTTAGTAACTTAACAATTTAAATGGGAAAACAAAAAAGCAGCAAAATGTTTTCTAAGGGATAGGGTTAAGCACTGGGCTGCAGAGGAAAGTATAGAAAGGCGACTGAGAAGAGTTTGTGGAGGGCATGTTGATGAAATCTGTTTCAAGGAAAATAGTAAAGGCTAGTGGGCCGCCACTATTTTATGGAAGTAAAATTAGAGATTCAAAAGGAAAGGTTACGGAATTTCTCTGCAACAATTGATAGGGGGAAAGTGGAGATGCTGCAAATGTCAGTAAACGTCTGTGTTTGCGGGTAAGGATGAATGGCGTAGGGAGGCCATGTCAGAGGGTTGTGTTGCAATCTTATTGTGAGGGTATGGGATATTGAAAATGTATTCAAAGGTTTTAAGACTAATAAGGTAGTTGGCCCCTTGGCTTAGGAAATGGGTCTCTCTAAGTTTGGTGAGTAGAAGCTGGTAAAGTATATAGAAGTGTGGCTTGGTAGATCGTTAGGCTAGAAGAGCGCAAGTTCTCGCTTGGGTTGAAGGAGGCCTTGGTGGTACCAATGCACAAATGCACATAAGAGATAGACTGAGTAGTTACAAACTAGTGATTCTAACATCGAGTAAAGGTAAGGCAATGAAGGGGCTGGTAGTGCAATTTGTGGTGGATCAAATAAATTAGAACTTGGTCAAGGAGTATCAGGATGGTTTCAAAAGAGACTACTTGCATGAGATGCAGCTGGCTGGGTTGTTGGATTTGGCACAATGTGTATATGAAGGGAAGCAGGTGGATGCTTGCTTCATAGAGTTTGAGAACATTTTGACAATGTGCCACATGGGAGAGGTTTTGTCCCTTGCAAATCAAGGGCAATTAGAGGGGGAAAGGTGACAGTGAGGTAATTCAGAGTATCGAGTAGAATGGAGTGTAGCAGGCAGTCAGTGATGGTGACATTAATGAGTGGAATGTACAGTTTTTAATAGAATTCATTTCTGTAAGCTCTGTTCTTTATTATTATTAGTGGCTGTTTTATGTTATATACAGTAGTTTAGCTGTGTTTCATTATTTAAAATAACACCTAGACCTTACATATAATCATGAAGAATTAGAGAGATTCAGGCTCTGTGCATAAATAACAAAAACATCACAAATGGAACTGAGCTACACTGTACTTGGCTACTGGAAAAAATCAACTACTCTCCCCGGAAATCTTGAAGAGAGAATGACGGGGAAACTACAAACCTAAGAATCACCAATTTTGGTTAGTAGACATTTAATCTAGTGTTGAAACTTTTTTTAAAAATGTTGGTAGGGACACATACTTTGTGTGTTGTTTGGTATTGTTCCAGGTGGAGACGTCCACAATCAGTGTGCAATGTAAGAAATTGGATGATTAAATAAATGCCAAATAAGAAAGAGGTGTGTAATGTGGTCTACGGTGTGGTAAGAAAGCCTACTTACACCACAATGGTTTAACTGGTGAATACTGTAGGTTAGCTGTACGTATACGTACTAATGACGTTGTAGGCTAGTGTGCAGGTAAATACCTACTTATTGTTTCTCAAAACTACTCCACATGTGCCTATTGTGCCTATATAAGAAAAGAAAACACATGTCGAACAAGTACGAAACATCAATAAGACACCTTGCTGGTTAAAATATAGTTTTGAAGGCCTCCAACATAGCCAAAAACAATTTTTTCATGCTGCCATACTTCAGAGTGTACTAATAGGATGTGTGGGAAACTCGGATAGAATCGTGCACTAAACTTTGCTACAGACTATCCACATATAAAATTATATGGCCAGTGCTTAAAGTCCCATTGTAAAAATAGATTGGCAGAAACCTTGCATGCTAGTAGAGCATTTAGTTTGTTGTGACAATATAGCATTTGATGTGCAATTCAAGGTTGCCTTCATAGTGCCGTCATTTCTGAGTCTTTAATGAACAATCTCTGTCGATGTTATGCGGCACCAAACTTGATGCAGTTGAGCAGAGCATTAGGAAGTGTACATTTGCCCATTTGTGTGATAATTGCATGTGCTAAATAGGCATGTGCAACCAGCAGGAGCCACATATAGGTGTGCTGGAAATACAATAGCGCAATAAACATGATGTGACAAGCGCAATGCAATGCTGAAAATTCTCGTTATTGTGAACGCTAGTTTTATTGCCTAACAACAAATATTAAAGAACTAATTACTAGGCTTATATGTAAATTGTCCCTTACCAGTACAGACAGCTAACTTTCCGTATGACAGCCATATGTTTATGTTATATTACTGTTTTTCAGTGTATTTGTAATAATTTCAATTCCCATTGGCATCCCGTGTATGAAAGTACGGTCATAATAACACATTTGGGAAAAAAGTTTATGTTTTGCGTATTGTTAAAAACAAAGGCTCGAAAAATTAATAAAATGCAGTTTGGTATTAACTCAACCAGTTTCATTGATAGTTGTGCCCAAAATTTAAATCAATTCTTCAGCTTTGTAATGTTGCAAATATCTGTGAAATACTTTATATTCAGAAGTCACATCATACATATAATTTTATTTACGTTGCATTCTTCACGCTATTGTAATCGCAGCATTATGGAAGTGGCATGTCTTGTATCATTTTACTTTAGAAGGTGCACATAATGATAAATACTTCTCTTAGCATCCTCAATTTGGGCAGTAATAATGGGAAACACTGTGCTGTTTAAACTCATTTTTGAAACAGTTAGGCCTATTTATACAACGTGGATTTTAATAATGTAGGCCTATTAACATTGTTCGACATACATGAGGTGCTATTAAAACAAAATTATACCACACAAGTTAATTCTATGTTCCCATTCCTCTTTATTTAAATCATTTTCAAAATTTTGTTCTTCGCAGAATAAATCATGAAATCAGCTTCCTGAATACACGTGTGTGGTCCATTCATAAAAGTTAAATTTCCAGATCAGGTTTTCGTTGCTTATTTTACTACAATATGATATATTAATTTTATTGTGTCTTTTACAAACTGTAAACCATCAGTTTACGACATAGGTGAAAATTTTTAGCATTTTGGGATGATTTGGAGCCTCATAAATACATAATAAATCCAGAAAGGAATTGTATCAGTTACAACACAAAGAAACACATATAAATAAAACAGAGTGACAGATCAAACTAAATAAGCAGGACTACAGTAGTGAAAAAACTTGGAACAAAACAAAAACACACAAGGCTAGATTATACAATGAGAGTATCACAGACGTAAGACTGGACGAAACAAATGGTGATGACACAGAAGGTTTCCAAGATGAACTTGTTTCGAGGTTTCAGAAGCTGACGTGAATATTAATGGAGGTATAAATGCTTAAAATATTCAAAAGAGTTTCCATTTAAATTATGATTCTACAGGTGATAATAAGATAACTAACCTGTAAAGAAATCAGCCATCAAATTGTTCCCTTCCATGAAAATAATAGGGATGTCACAGTACTGAATTTTTTTGTATTCTAAAATGATATTGAATTCAAAATAAATCATTGCTAATTTATTGAAATTTTTTTAAAAATTTAAATAACCTGTGATGCCAGCCAAGGGCCAGAAGGGGCAGTAAGCCCATAAAGTTGCCATAAATCCATAGGAATAATCATGTGCATGACTACAGACTCATGAACTATTTTATTAATTTAGTGTTTTGCATGTATTCTTTTCAACAGGGTCATTGTGCATGCATAGAGTTTCTTTTTTTGAAGTGGTCACGATGGACATTCAAACAGCCGTCTGGAAATGTTCAAAGGTTTGGTCAACTCATTTTGAACATTTAAGGGCTTGGTTTAACATGGAAATATCGTCACTCTAAAATTTGGACTTTCTGTTGATATAATATGATAAATGACATAGAAACAGTGCTCCCCACCACTCTGCTGGCCTGTATATTAGCCGTTGCAGTTTCTGGAGGCGATCAGTCGAGGAGCGACAGTCAGACAGGAAGGATGTGTCTACCTCTTATCTTCCTCCTGGTAAACCAGTACGCGTGCTGCGAGTGCATTACTTCTCCCTCCCCTCTGCGGAGCCTACAAGCAGTGTGTAGTGCAATGTTGTCAAGTCTCTGCGATGCTGTCACCTGCCTTCAGCCCGTGGCCGTGTCATGCCTCTGAGCCCTCGGGCCTGGCGGCCATGTGTGTAACCCTACACTGGCTGCCGCATCACAGTTACCAGTTCTTCCCGTTTATCATTCCAAGCTGGTACTGTGACCATGCAAACATTGCCAACACTCAATAGACACGTATTATAAGGCAAACTGCGGACGCTGTATAAATAAACTTTGTATTCTGATGGTAAAATATTATATTTTCGGCATAAGAAAACAGTACAATTGTATCCACATATCAAACAGTTGCGTGTTACAATTTTTGTCTAGTTATAGTGAAAAAGGTAACAAAAACTACCACTACTATACTCAACATTGATTTAAATTCGTGGGTAATATAGTGGTATGCCATTAATTCAAAATGTTTCCAATTTATTAATTGTTTTGAAGGACTTAGAAGACTAAATTAGGCACAATATTATCCGCTGCTTTCTTATAAGCATGCTTCCATTTTGCCTTTTTGACAACTTTTCATTGTTCATCAGTAGGCCTACGGTTATCTATATTTGCAACCAGTATGAGTGTAAACAACATGACCAAATTATAAACACAAAATTTCCAAACGGCTAATTCACTCCGTGTGGAACTGTTGCTGTGAGACTAGGTTATATACTGAAGAAAGATACTGTATGCAAGAATGAGGAAGGTGTAATATGCTTTACAAATATGGACTCTTAAATAACTGTAATAGACTTTAAAACAGCTATCACGAAACCTAGCTTGCAGAAACAATATGACAACAAGAAAAAATATATCATTAATAATAACATTTTCTTGCTGACTGTTGTCTCTTATAAAAGTAAACACAAACACAATAGAGTCACATTTCATGCTTACAAAACAAACTTTCTCTCACACAAATAAGACAAAAAACCTTTATAGACCATCTCCTTTGAAAATTGGCTGCGATATGCATAACACAGTGTCACTAAAAACTGTACAAAAAAGGTTGAATATAACTTGTCACTTATCTTCCTTTCATCATGGCCCAATTCAAGAAATAATTTCTCGCTACCTCCCTCTAGTACGAATAAACAAAGTTAGCAATGTAGTTACAAATTCTTTTAAATGTTGTTATTCATAAACATAATAATTATTTAGAAAACACAATGTCTGGTAGCTGAAATCTATATTTTACCAAATACATACAAAGTTAAGCCTTTCTAGGCATAGTCTGAGACTAACAAACACACACAACCACTGAATAAAGCTCTTGGTAAAGAACACAGACATTACCTAACAATCAAGCCGTATTAAACAAAATTAAGACGCATCTATTTCATCTTACACATGAAAGAATCCTTCTTAACAAATGTGTCACAATCTCGTTAATAATACAAAACAGTTAGGCTCACAGCTCTGATTTCTGAAGGAAAGGCATAGTTTGATGGTAAATGTAAACAACATTCGCAATAGTCCATCCACACCACGTAATTCTTCACATCTTATATACATATAATACTCTGTAATTTTCCATTATATGACTACATTAAAAATTGTAACTTAAATGTCTTCTTTCATAAACAGGCAGGTACGCACGTAAATAGTTTACAAATGAAGCCAACAATAAAAAAACTAAGAAATAATTTCACATAACACAGAAATATTTCATAACATGATTTAGTTTCCAACGTCAGACACACATCCACTGTAGAAACAGTTGTGGTACGAATCTGTGTAAGACATCATTATAGTTGACAGAGAGCAACATTTTACACAAATTACATAACTTCGTCAATAGTTAACAAATGGACTTATTGTATTCTTTGATTTCCCTATTCAGTTTAATATCATGCATTGACGCTTGCCTACATAAACCAGGCAGCGACAATAGCGAGTGACAAATAGCTGAACTGTCTTACCGGCAACTTTTCCCTACAACCTTTTACTTGTTATTCATGGTTTTACTAAAATCCTTTTGTAATATCTTCAGCTTTGCACACGGTATAGTTTCTTGCTGTAGGCCTAAATTTTGCTAAACTGAGGATATTTACTTAGACATTTCAGTTTAACTGGTAATGTTCTACATTAAAGAACAGGGATCAAAGTAGCATATTACAGAAATAGTAAGATATCTAAGATTTCAAATAATTGTTTATGTTTCATAGATTAGAAAAAAATAAATACTGATTAACTTATCATTGCTTGAAAAAATACATGTTGATTTCTTGACAGGTCGCTGAAATACTTATAACTTTTTGTTCCAAGGCACAAACTTCTTTAGGAAGAAAAGCAGATAGAACAAAATATATCATAAATTATAAAGTGATAGTTGCGGTGCCTATCTAAGAAGGGTCGTGCATGAAATATGTTTTTTTTTTTTTTTAGCATTACCATCGTAGTGCACACAATTTTTTTTGCAGTTACGTTCTGCAGTTATTTTTCATTTTTCTACTGCACAACATGTTATTATGTTAATATTTTACTGTGGGAAGGTGTTGGTTTCTGGGCGTCCAAAATGTAATCCGGTTCTCTGATTGACTTTCCTTTATGAACATAGTCAACTTTCTCAGGCAGTAAGCAATGCATAATTTTTTTTTGTGTTTTGGGGACATTTGATTTTCCCAGAAAACATTGTCTCCATACACTTATTTCCACGTGAAGAGCTAAAATTACATCTGACATGATGGTGAAGTAGCAAACACTCCTTCCAGTATGTCGAAGAAATATACAGAATTTCTAATTTGATTTTGTTTACCTGAAGTCATTACTTTTACTCATCATATTAATCTCACTTTTAACAGTGTACGTACAAATAGTATGAACACAATGAATTCATTTCGGTCCATTTTTCAAAAGTTTTTAGGGGGCACACATACAGACAGGAAGGTGATCTTATAAGCCTACAATTTCTTCGGAAAGTAGGCTAGAAAAATCGTAGTTGTGTAATGCTGAGAGCTAGCTTAGTGTTCCAGGAAAAATTAACGCAGAGTTGTTGCGCGTACCGGTGTTGCCCCCATCGTTCCTCTGTCACGTGTCTCACCGGAGCTTTGGTGGTCAAGCAGCAAGTGCGCTTGCTTCTCACAAAAGCAAATTGTGTTTGATCAAGAATTACGTCAAGTATTAGTTTACTTCATCTGCAGTGAACTTCACATCGCAATTTAATGGCTTATAAAAGTAATTATGTATTTTTACTAAAAATGTTAACATTCCAAGATATTGTGAGTAATATCAAACGAATCAGCGTGCAATGAATGTTTTCCTACTGTCTGAGGGAAGAAGGTGCGAATACGTGGCAATAGTGTGTTGTTCTTCGCTCGCTGGCGGCCGCCATGGCTGCCAGCGTTACTCTGCGCATTCTCATGGCCAAGTGGGACACTACATTTAACTTTGCAGTATAGGGAATACAATCGTTTTAATTTTACTACACAAAAAGTACTTAACATTTCAGGAGCGTTCCAAACACATAAATAATTCTTTTCACTTAATTTACAAGTCTGTATATTAGTTTTTTTAGATACGTTAAAGGCAAGTGTTGTAAATACCCATTTTATCATCGCACGAATTTACACCAGTACAGAAAAAAAATTTCCTATACTTATTTATAGTTCAAAATTGAATTTCTCATTTGATACTTTATAGAGAAAACCCTTCAGAATGTGATAGTATAAATGACATTTGCTTATCAAATGTAATTATAAAGTTAGCTAAAGAACCGTGGCAGCATGGAAAACTTATTTATGCAGTTTTAATTTTTTTTAAAGGTAATAAATATTTGTGCCATGTTCGTGTAGGTATTTTCTGTTAGAACAAGGTTTATTCTTCATGCAACCTGCATTGCAAATTTATAAACTTACAAATACATCCACTGTACCTAATTTTAACAGATTCAAATTTCCTAATTCTCTCAACTGCTCTTTTAAAACCGTAGTTAACTTATTTTATGGGATTTCCGTGCCAGAGTCACCTTGTAATCTGTTTTTGCAATGTATAATTCATTTTGTGCCATTCTTCTACATTTATTGTAACAATTCATTAAAAATACCATTTCTGGAATGCTAGAAAACAGTCATGCGTGTGGCGGCGGAAGTGAACGCGGCAATAGGCCATGAGCCATCAGCGGCCATGTTCCTCCGCACAGTTCATCGCAAGCTTCTGGCGAGGTAAGACGCTATCTGTGTACGCTCCATCGTTGTTTCACTGATGTAGGTTACCATAGTTATTTAATACACAGGATCATCATTTTTGTACACATTTTCGCCAAGTATTCCCCAGCAAGTGCCATTCCGCTTTATTTAATAATTATTACCGTAAATGGTACTTTAATTTAAAACTGCGTGTTTGCTTTGTTTGTGCCACGTGGCTAGGGACTGTGTAATGAAGATCATTAAGTTTTTTAACTGTCAGTCATGTCAGGGCATGTTTGTATTATTCATCAATGTAATTATGTATCATTTTCATGCATCATTCAATATTTTATGGTCAGTTTTGTGAAACCATGTACTCATCACCGACGATGCTATAACTATCATTGTAGAGTGAACAAAGGGACATTGTGCATTCATTTGTACATCTATATAATTTTGCGAACGGTTCACGAAGTTTCATCTCATTTCTCGCGTGTAGCCACATTCATCAGAAAGTATCACTATCATCGTCATTGTGCCAACCATCACCATACCATTGCGTACCTCTGGGATAGGTTCGACCATACAATTGCATAGCTGGGAACAGCAGCATACATTCATCATCCACGCCTGCTTCCCAAGCAAAACCGTGGTCCATCACAGCGGTCATCAGTTCTTTGCTCCATAGGGAGCTGTGTTTTTAAATGCAGTGGGAGCACCCCGCACAATCCCGCATTCAACTCATACAGTATATGTAGGCGCAAGCAAGGTTTCCTTCCACCGCCACATATTGGGCTGATGTAACATAACACTTATTCAGGCATGCTGTATTCAGTATGTAATAAATCATGGTGCAAAGGGATAGTATTGTTTTCATCCTATTCGACCCTATCATATAATTGTACTCAGATCAGATAAGTTAAACTAAACCATCACCACACCTGGAACGAGACGATCACTAGGCATGCGACCAGAACACCCACTCCCTGGGATAATAGAGTCTCGAAGTGTGATACTGGGGAGTGTCGCTGGCTCCCACCCTCATAGCCATCAATTAAGTCTATAAATCAGTCACTTTTTGTACCAACGGTGTCAACTCATAAATGTGGCTTTTATACGTCTTGGCGTAGTCTGTCACACTGTTAGTCAGTGTTACTTTTTTAGTTTTAGTAAATTGGTTGGTTTTTTTTTCTTGCATAAAATGTTTTATGTAAATTTGGACTTAAACTTGCTACTATACAAAAACTACAAATGTTGAAAAATTCACATTCAGCAAAAAAATAGTCACAACTTATATCTACAAAACAAACCACATCAGATACAAATATAAAAGTTATTAGAATAGTTAAAATTTTCGCTTAACCTCTAATTTTGTTTGTTACATTCTTCAATATTTGTAGTTGATAAATGGTAAACAAACCCTCTTTTGTATTTATCTCAAAGATGTTAGAAGCGTCCAGATGAAGCATGTCGCCGGGAACTGTAAACAAAAAAACGCTTGACGTGGCTGGTATCGATATGGCAGACTAATTTAAAAATTGAGGAAATATTAGTTAGGATGTGTATAAACAGGGCTAAAATATAGAGTTTTCAACCTAAAACATCAATTAAAGAGCATAATGCATTAATTTACCATAAAAAATACCAGTTTGATGTGTACTTTTGAGGTTAAAGCAGTATGGTTGCTGGCAAATTTGGTGGCTACCTCTTCCCCCTCTTGGCTTCACTCCCCTCGCCATCATTCAGACCTTATGCTACCCCTGTGATTTATCTCATTAGGTTTTATACGTGTCAGTTTGCATTACTTTTTATTTCAACATATTTACAGTGGTGGAATGGTAACATTGAAGTCGTAGAGTGATACGAGATTGGCTTGCCATGTAGAAGTTTTGTATTCTTTGTTAGATAAATTTGAAGGTTTTCTGTTGATTTACTTTCATGCCAAATAGTTATAATGCAACATAACTTATTATCATAAACACTACAGTCCAGTAGTGTGACCTTTGAAGTTGTGAAATTGGTGATGAACAGCTTACTAAGTTGTACTATTGTTTAGAACTAAAGAATGTTTTACTCACTTGTTCAATAATTGCAATTTGCATGGAGGTAGCTGAGAAATGTGAATTAAGAGCAGTAGAGTTGTCAAGAAAAGGCAAATTTCAAGCAAAATCAGACTTTGAGACAGTACAACAGCATTACAAAATGACAATACAGTACCCGGTTATTGACATACTTAAGCAAGAAACAGAAGCCAGGCTTCAAGAAAATAACTTGCATGTTCTCACCCATATAGGTGGAAGTAGATGTAGTGAGTGTAGAATATTATTCTAAGTTTCACACTTTGAAAAAGGCACTGCTTCTGCCTGAGCTACAGTATCTTTACAAAATTAATGAATCAAAAATCAAAATAGCCAAGGAAGAGCTGCTGTTTTAAACAGACTTCTGAAAAAAAAAAAAAAAAAGGAGGTTTTGAATTCAGTTTTTTTTTTTATGTTTGTTACCTCATAACTCTGTCATTTATAAACAGATTTGGAAAATTCTTTTTATGTTGGAAAGGGGATACTTTCCATGGGGTTCCATTTCAATTTCATTGGCATTGAACCTTGGATTTTGAAGATGCAGCAGGGAACTCCTCAAAATTGAATAGGAAATGCATAGTGATTGAGATATTGATAGATGTATGACAATCCAAGACTAGGTAGGTACCTAACTGTGATCAAGGACGTTCTTGACTGACTTGGACTGCAAAGGCACAACGAAACTCCTTAGCGACAAACAGCTAGAATGTGGAATTTAGGCACAGGAACTCCATAAAAATTAAGAAGTAAATAATTTTTAACAAAAAACAATACCGACTGCAAAAATGTCTACTCTGAAAAAATGTGCTAAAAAGATCAAAATAAATACAATATTTTTAGACTACTTAGAATACAATCCATTTATTAGGACATAAATATACAATTACTGTTATTTTTGGAGTCAGTGCCAGCCAAGGTTAACAAACGTGTCACAAAGTAGCGTAGGTATACATCTAACTTAATGAAACTGCAACTAAGCATTTCTTAATTGACACAAAGACAGTAGCTGCACGGCATTGAACAGCGCGGAGCACAGCTGCTGGTGTATATGGCGGGGCTGGGAGGGGAGCACCTCGAGTGAGCAAGCAAAATACAGGCAGATGCGTGAGGGCAGACGTCGTTGACAGTTGTGTCCATCTAAATTTTCGATACACTTGTATGCAATAAGTTTTCTCTAATTGTATTCAATTGTGGTTTATTGATGCTTAGAATAACCTTAAGGTGTTTAGATTTGTTTTACATGACTTCTGTGTTCATTTGTCAATAAATTTTCAAGGTGTCACTTTTAAGTCAATGTTTTATTTTTGTAAATAGTTTTGTTTAGATTTATTTGTAATTATGGTGCCTCTGTAGGCAGTTGTGTTAATTTGTAAGTTGGTTTGATTAGGTGTTGCTACATTATCAAATTAACGTAACTTTAAATATATTTAGTCAATTATAGGAAATTTCATAAAATTTCTTAATAGCTTGGCTGGCACTGACTCCAAAAATATCAGTAATTGTATATTATTGGCCTAATAAATTGACTGTATTCTGAGTAGTCTAAAAATAATGTAATTATTATTAACTGTAAGTGAATTTTTCGGAGTAAATTTTTTTTTTCAGTCGGTGTTTTTTTTTTTTGTAGAGAAAGAAGTCTTTGAAAATTGTGTACCTTCTAATTTAAAACTTTTCCACTTATTTTTTACAGTGCCAACACATTCAGCAGTATATGCAACGTCTTATTAATGCTTGATGCATATAAAAATATACTGCAAAAACACGATCGGCGATGGTCACAAACCTGGGAAACGGATAATCAGGGAATTTGAAAGTGATCAGGCAGCTTGCTAAGCAAGAACAGTATTTGTAACCAACTAGCACTTCACCCTTGAAGAGTCCAAGCTGTGCTGTATCAAATACGACACAACTTTAGTAATATACACATAAATTTTTTTTTATTTATGTTTCTTACATTCAGGCTAATTAATATTTTTTTGCATTGTTAATAAATTGTTTAATTTATATTAACAATAATTACTGTTCAGTTCCAATTACAGATATTATTTCGTGTCACATTTTAATTTATATTAACAATAATTACTGTTCAGTTCCAATTACAGATATTATTTCGTGTCACATTCTCGAGCCGACTAGTTGCGCTACAGTGTTTTTTCTCTTAGCAAGATGTTAGCTGCTGAACTTTAAATTCCTCTCTTCGTTGTTCTGTCGTACCTCCACCTTCATGCCACGTGCTGCTGCCGTTGCAGCGTGTTATTTCAGTATTTCACTGTGTGATTTCGATGCAGTTTAGCGATTCGAATCACCTGATTGTTGCATGCTACTGTGCTTCGACGCACACTTTTTCGATGTTGGTACTGTTGCTAATAATTTTCGATACTCGTTTGTTCAACGTTTCTGCAGCTTCTTATGTTGCTTTTCTTAACAATTTGCAGTCAACCACATTGTCAAGATGTGTGTTCTTGGTGTACCTGCCTTTTTGGCAGATCTTGGCGCTGAGTTGCCAATTTACTTTTTAATGTAATGTAGCTAATTAGTATTTTGACGTAGTAAAACTATAGTGCTACATTTTTTAAAAATCTTTTATTGAGGTTGTTTCGTCTGTAATTTCATCAAGTGATTCTCTTAGCTCTCATGTGGTGAGTAATTTTCGTACAAAAGGTTTCATGCGCTATTTAAATTTCATCTTTTTTTTATTTATTATTTTTTTTTTGTATTTTCTGTGCAGTGAGGGGTCTCGTCTTGGCCTATTCACGTCCTGAACTACTGACAAGCGGACCTGTAGCCTCAACTACAAATGTCCAGTCATTCTGGCCCATTTTGGGGTCTTTTCTTCGCCTTCTTTGTTTTGCTGCTGTAACTGGGAAATATGAAGTCATCCCAGCATTATGTACTCTTCTACTGCGGGACTGTGAACAGATAAGCCGCAACTAAATTTGTATTTTTAATCTATAAATTAAAAGCTGTAACACTTACCTCTTTTTTTAATGTAATGTTTTGAATTTTTGATAATTAATTTGAATTCAACATCAACATAAAATTTTATATGGCCTAACAGATGCTTCCAATTTACTTATAATTTTTTTGTTGATTTATTACTTCATTAATTCAGACGTACTGAATTTATTTAGCCTACAGAATGGGCATTTATTGTTTTGATATTTTGTATAAAAAAAATATTGTAATATCAATTTACTGTATACATTTCAATTTTGCCTGCAAAATTTTGGCATTATTAATTTAATTACAATTGATGCACTAATGGACTATTCATCAATGTCAATTATTTTTTTGTGAATTTTATTTTTAAAGAAATGAATAACAAAATATTAAATATTTAATTTTAGAATGAAAATTAAATAGGTAATTGTTTTAAGCAACCACAAACTTCATAGTTCTCATTTAATATATTTTCCTCTGGTGTCAAATGTTTACTATCGCAAGAGAGAGCCTATTCATTTGTTTAAAATAATTGTTTTTCACTGCCCATGCGTATGGCAGCCCAGCCTTCATTTAATCGTGCTTAGCTTCCACATTGTTATTGTTTGTTTACAACAGCTTCCTCTGGTTTTATGTGTTTTTTAATGTGACACCTTCTGTTCTCTTCTGTGTTTTTATTGGTGGGCATTTTGTGATTTTTTTTGACAGAAACTGTTGTCTTTGCTTTACGATTATTTGTAATTTTAAAAGGTAAGTCTAACGTACCATACACACCAGCATAAAGCTTGTAGTTTGTTTCGCATAACTCATGAATAAACACACACCATAAATCCTATCAGTGCCAATTTCGCCTAACATACTAAAAGCTACAGAGCTAATAAAATATTCCATAATGAAAAATATTAAGAAAACGGGTAGCTTTACACATATTTCCAATTACCTAAGACTAGTTTCTCACTCGTTTCCAGCAATTCTCAATCGTGCAATCGCTATTCATTCATTACCCAAATGTTGCTGTAAACCCCCTTTCACAGGTCAGAAAATATTTGAAAGCTCCGCACCGATTCCATCACTGTATTGCAATTCCTGCATTGATCTTGTCAAATCAATCCCTGATTAATGTTGCCCTCTGGCAAGATGCCAACAATGGCTAAATATGCTCCACGAAAACAGATGAACAGGACCTCTCAGACACTCACCTTTATTGCAGTAGCTTACCGCGGAGCTCTGCCGCACTGCGCTGAGATTCCGTCCAAGTCGCTTCCAATGAACCTCAAAAATGGGGCAACACTGGATTATAGCCGTATCGGCAATGTACCATACATACCAGCCTGTCCACGCATACCATTGATAGTACTATGTGCGATGAGACTGACTAATATCGCAGTTTTAAGTTGTCTCATGAAAATGTGATTAGAGAAATGTGCGGACTCACACCACCCGGCCCAAAGACAGGACCTACTGCTCGTCGACAAAATCAGCAACCAAGTCACACACTCGTCGCTCGCCGCCCACGATCTCGGCTCAGATCCACCCCCACAAGCCCCCTCGCACCACTGGCCGCCACAATTACTCCATCCCCTACCAGCCCCCCCCCCCTCCAAGGCATATAGAGTGGCTGACCCGATGGTTAAATGGGATTGCATAAAAGCAACGACCGGCGAGAAAGGCGAGAGAGAGCCCTATTAACCACCCAGCACATTCAACAGACAAGGGGAAAAGCAGACTACCAACCAAGTAAAACTCAAACCAAGAAAACCCAAACACAAGAAATGCTGAAATTATATCCTGAAACAAACAAACCTAAAATAAACTTCCAAAATATAGGTCACCCGCTCACTATGGAACAAAGTTCAATAATGTGAACGTGCATTTATAAGTTAAGTTAGTTTACTGTGCCAGTATCTCAAAAAGACATGTACCAAAAAAGACCATTACAATTAACTGAGTGGAGAGTTTTGGTCGGCTCTGAACAGCTGTGATCTTGAGAACCGTTGGGTGAATTATACGTATGGAGCAGCAGCAGACAGCAAGAGTGGGTGAAATGGGAGATCCCTACAAACCAGTGACAAATGTCATCATCCAGCACAATGGAGATGATATCTAGAAAAACTATTTAATATTTACATGATTCCTTCAAAGTATTTTCACTACAAATGCAACCATGCAAAGTAATAATTCACTGCACATTTTAATTTTCAAATTATGAGTTTTGGAAATGCCATATTTCAAAATGCGCAGTAAACCTTAAATATTTAAAAATGATGCAGTTAACATTGAAAACACATTCTTATTGACTAAAACGTGTAGGATATGATCTAGTTGGACTGTTGTTTTCGTTTGCCACCTGCCGCCCACCAGGCATCATAGTATGTTTTCAAATTTTACACTGACTTTGTAAAACTGATTAAATTTAATTAACCAGGTTATTTATATGTTAACACAAGAAATTAGCTCGTTGTTATGCATGCACGGTCGCAGTTGCAGATTTTTTAGTTAACTGGATGACTATAATTAAAATGGTTTGTTACTTATGAGAAACAATTGTCATATTCTTTTCAATTTTCTAATGCCCGCATGGAAATGTGTTAATATTATCTTTGGGGATAACTCTTTTATCATCTTCTGGACTTTGTGTTTTTTCTAGATACTATTGAATGCAATTCATGCTTTTTACATAATAGCAAATTCATATTTGTGTACAACACTTATTTTTCAAGTAAGCATTTTTTGTAGTTGTCAAATGTAATTTCATTTTCGACTATGGTGTCTTAGCTCCTGCAGCTTTTTTCTTTACATATCTTTCAACTCTTTTTTATAAATAAATTAAAAGAATAGAAATAAGATTTCAATTTTAAGCCACTAAATACTTTCATTATTAATCCATTATTTTCTACTTTTATTTCAGCAGTAATTTTCTTTTTTGTTTAAGGTATGTTATAAATGTTGTCTTTTTTGTAGTCAGAAGTATCAAAATAAGAAATGATCTGTTTTATGTCACTATAGAAGTCAGATGTTTTGATGTTAGATGAAACTTTCACTATCCATAAAACATAATTCGTTATTATACTTGTACTTTGGTTGCATAACATTATTATGAAAACAATACTTTAAAGTTTTTGGTAAATCAAGTAAGCTCATTCCAATTGACGTCGTCCCAAGCCCTAGGCCTGGGAATTTAAGCATGTCCTGACCATGTGACAGAGTTTCCTCGGTGTGCTCCGGACCCCCCCCCTCCTTACCACAACTCCAACAGTGCCGGTTAGTGCGGGGTCGTGTGCCAGCGACACGTGTGTTTGTTTGAATCGCTGCCTCCACGTCACAACACCCCACCACCACCAACTTCACCGCTTATCATAAAGTACTTATTACCGTAATCAGAAACTAAGATTAACAAACTGAGGACTGAGCTACGGCCAGCAATCAACCTGCCTTCAGCACGAGCCATTTTAATATTAAGTCTTGTTTAGTTTTATTCAGCCACGTGGTCACACATTTCAGGGTCAGTGTTTTGTTGTATGTTAATTTTAAAGGAATGTTAATTAAGTAATTTGTCATCACCAGTAATTCTTATTATTTTTTATATGTCTC
>PNEQ01048078.1:0-18813 GCA_003012365.1 Medauroidea extradentata
TTTTTTTTTTTTTTTTTTTTTTTTTTTTTTTTTTTTTTTTTTTTTTTTTTTTTTTTTTTTTTTTTTTTTTTTTTTTTTTTTTTTTTTTTTTTTTTTTTTTTTTTTTTTTTTTTTTTTTTTTTTTTTCCTGAGCCCGAGAACTCTTGTCACATCACATCCATTATGTGTTAGTCAATATTTCGGCTGCCATGCACATTTTATCTACAACTGCATTATACTCTTCAATTTTTTTTATTTATTTATTTATTTTTATTAAAAGTAATGTAAATGGCCAGGAACTTCACCTCTTTCATTTCTTTAGGGCTTGAACTCACGAACTTTTTCTAGATTTTAAGAGGTGTTCTAGCGGCAGGTGTTAGGCCGAGAGCAAATGTGGATGTGCGTTGCACATAATTTTTCAAATTAATATATAAACTATCAGTACCACCACACGGTCTGTAAGTGAAAATAGTTTCCTTGTCAATGCAAAATCATGGTTTAGTTTGCAGCAAAGAAATTATGTCTTTGTTTTATAATTGTGGTTTTAATCAGCAATAAAGCACACAAATTAACAATAAAACAAGCACTGGCTATTTCGTCTCTTCAATACACTAGACCTCTGATTTTACAAATATACTCTCAGGAACAAAAAAAAAAAAAGTTAAAGCTGTTGAAAAATGTGACGGCGCACACATCGGAGAGCAACCTTCAGCCGGTGATCTCTATTATGTACGTTACACAGTTTGTCTACACTTATTTCTTTATAATAGAGTGAAAGCTTACTCTTCGTAGATAACAAGGCCATGACAGAGTTACCTGCTTGTCTCTTGGCCGGCAGATCACCCCCTTCTGCCACATACTGTAGTTTGGATATTAACGAGTTGTACATACATGTAGTAGACTACTTTAAAAGGACACAGTACACTACTGATAGAAAAATATTCAGTTTTATCTGAACAAAATAACTGATGACTGTAGCAAAATATTCTCATTTTAGGTGCTGTTCCCTACATGAAAATTTACGTGAATATTAGAAAATTAATTCTCTCAACATGACACAAAAACACATTACTAAGCTTCCACCAAACAATAACACATAAATTTCCCTCTGCTTCTTTCAGTCGGCAGAGCAAGGGTGCTGTACTCTTACCTCCGGTTAGACTTAAGAGTTCCTAGTCTGTACAATAATTTCACATGTTAAAGTTTGTCCAAATGCAACAGCGATAAAGGCATGAAAATAATAAATTTAGAGTTCAAAATTTAGTTATGTTTTCCACTAGTTATAGCAAAGCTAAAATATATTTTTCATGAAAAGTTAGCATGATAAGAGGTTCGTGAGCGACGTCTTACATGCTTCTCACACTTAAACCGCTAATTAACTCGAAAACCTCTTCTGAAAATGGCAATACTTTAATAAAATTTAACACAACCTAAACTCACTCCCAAGAGTTCCTATCTTTAGGACGGCGGCAGTAACAGGCGTCATCTAAAGGCCCAGCTACATAGAGACGGTGAGTCGTCGGTCGGTGACCAGTCGTTGCCATTCTGCCATCTGATTGGAGAATGTGACCATGACGTCAGAGTCGTTGTCGTGTTGTTGTCGGGGACGGTGGAGATGGCCAACTTTTATCTTTCACCGACAACTCGCCGACAATCCACCGACTCGCGATCATCAGATGGCCGCTTCAGTTTTTTGATAAGCCATATATATGCGCCACGAAAATTATGAGCCAATTTAAAGTGAAAAGTTTCTATTCGCGTCCACTACGATTTGTATTGAATTTATTTTAAAGTATTTACTGCACCATTTGCAACAAAATTTTGCAAATATAAAAAGAAAACCACAACTGGCGATTGAGCTGCCATCTGTTATGAATTAAGGGAACTAAACTCACCAGCAAAGCAACGACTCTCATTGTAGCACGTAGCAAGGAAATGAACGACGCCGACCCGACAACAGCACGACAGCCACAGTCTCTGCCGTATTTTGTGGTTTTAATTTGTAAAATCACCATAATAGTTTCCGTCCCCATTTATTTTAACAAACTGAGCTATCCGGAGCGCGCAAACCCACATAACCTCAACGCCCACTACCGTCACAACAGTGACAACAAACAACAGTGGAAGCAAGCCGCATCACAATACCAATGTCACACATATGGCGTAGTCAGCGGAGGCACACTCTTATCTCAGGGTTCACACACGTGGGTATCATGTAAGAGAGCCGTCATCCTTAAAGGAATCCATACTCAGTTTCTTTTCTGGTACTTTCGGTTTATTGCGCATTGTTTCACTCAAATATAGTTCATCGCTCATCTATTACATCTGCCACATGGTGAAGACACAAACTTGAAATTAAAAAGGAAAACTATTACTGGTGAGCCGCGTGTTCGCCTGCCGAGAAAATTCATCAAACAAAAGTAAAGACTTGAACTTAGCATCGATAGTGTTCACGTGGCAGTGTGCCAAAACCTGCAGAGCTACATCTCCTTACACACCCGCTCATTTACACAGCTACTGCACCACAGTGTGTCACCAAAGGCAGCTAACACAAGAAGAAGGCAGAGGCCTAGTCGTCTTTGGTCGAGGCGCTGTCCAAACGGGGTTCACAGCCTCGGATTCACAGAAAACAAAATGGCGTACTTCTGGAATGTTCTCGGTAGAGCAACTATTTATTTTGGGGTGCAAGACTAATGATGTTCACATTGTTATAAGTTCCAGAAAATTACCAATTAGACTCACGTTTTTTATGACATGTAAAAAATTTATAACAACAGAATTAAAATATAAATATTTGGTGCTCACACTTCCTGTGGAAAGCTAGTCACCTCCAACACTTGTGCAACGTCATTTCCTTAGAAAATACCCATCTTCCTTTGCTCATTGTCCTCCTCTGCTGAGGTGCCAGCCTGTCTGGCCACTAATCCCCATACCTTAGCATCTTTGAGCACAAAGCAAGAATATTGAAATAAATGAAGTTACAGTAATTTTACACAAAAAAAAAAGTTACTTAAATAAATCCCATAAAATCGCATGCTGATTCAAATGAGTCAAAGCACTATTAGTTTATCATGAAATTTAATACTTATGTGGAACTTAGTACTCATTTATAATTGTGGATTTTTTTTGTTACACATACAATAACTCAAGTAACGTTACATGGAAACATAACTATGCATCTTATTATTCTTTTACTCTTGCATCCCGAGCAGTAGTTGTGTTAAGTTATCAATAATGAAGTTTCCTCACGACTGACCATTATTAATCATACTCAATATTTGATATTTGCTTAGCTTTAGCAACAATGCTCGTTTAGTAAGCTTTACATAGTACTTAGGTTTCAATCAGTACGGACAACATGTTAGAACATACATAAAAATCTTCCTTTAGAGGCATTATTTTAAATTGACTGTTGTCTCTGCTCTTGCCTAGCATTGAGGTTTAGCCAGAGTGAAGAAAACACGTAATTTAAATTACGCACATAAACATGCGAAGGCCTGTCTTACTCTGCTCTTGGTATGTTGAGTGTTGCAACCTTGACTTAAGATAGCAGCATCAAGTAAACAAAAAAAAGCAAAGAATTTTTAGGGAGGCACCCCTGGGCACACTAAAGTACAGTACACATTTGGTTAATGCATTATGTTAATTTGCACCGAAAATCAGGTAATTTGGCCCGATTTCCATGCTGTTTTAGTCATAGTCACTGTTTGTCAGTTTGGTGTTGTATGTTGAATTTTTAGCAATGTGTATTGAAGCAGCAGTGGATGGACAGCAGGTGTTATGTGACAGTACTGGAGTGGATTGTGTATGTATTGTAGCTGGAAGCACTGAGAGACTTCAGAGTATGTGACCATTTGGCCTTTGTGGAACAACTGGCACGGAGCCACCGCACCACTGTACTGCACCACCTGTAGTATCAATAGGATCTCAGTTACCTACATCTAGTCGCCCCTCACGTCGCTGCCGCAGCTCTCTCTTTGGACCTTGGCTATGTACAGTTAATATGAGAGGCATGGTGTCACACTCTGATTTCCTTCTGCAAGTGAAGACTGCATTTATTCATGTGAGTCATGGAGTCTTTTTAGAATACTTTGATGAGTCGTAGAGTTATTAGTAAATGGATTTTGTAATTTAAATAAAATTATTCGACAAATTAATTGAGTTCATGATTTACTGCTGCAATTAGCATGTTAAAAATTACCTGGATTCAGTTACATTTGATGCATTGACGTTGCGTCACACTATAAAATACGTTAACACTCGTCCCCGATTGTTGTAACATAAAAGGCCAGTCTTAACTCACACCATTACCGATCGTTGTGTTGCCGTTTATTTTTATGCCAGTGTAATGTGTTACCATGTAAGATCACAGGTCGCAGTTATTTATTTGTAAAGCATCATTTACTTACATCCCAGTGTTATCCAATGTTATTTTCCATGTAATAATTGCTGCCAGCAAACTTTGTTACCAGTGTTTATTTACAAACACTGCCGAGTGCTTCAGCAGTGTTACCAATCCCATGCACAGGCATTTGTAAACTGCAGTAATAAATAATCACGGAAAATATGGACGTAAATATTTATTGTGTTTGTTGTTTATTATTTTTAATGTGTCTAAAAGTGATATAAATATTTGTATGTAATAATTATAGCAACGCAAGTGTTATTTATGTCAGTCGGGATATTTGTTTACAAGTGCCAAAAGTAAGTATTTTCTGTATGTGCAGGTGGCGCAACTGCAGCAGCAGACTGCCTCGAGTGGCCTAGCAGCCAATTTGCTAACAGTACTTCTGCTCTTCTGGCATGCATAAAAGACGGATGTTTTGTCCAAGTTAGTCAGTCATCAGTGGCTCGGCCTTTGGGCCAGGTCGGCATGGGCTGTGGGCTGTGGTGGTAGCCTGCCACCTAAACCCTCACGCTCTCCTTATGGGTTGTGACAAAAGCCTGCTACCTAAACCCTCTTACCCCATCTCAATCACCGTTGCACCCTTCCTGCTGTCGCCAGGCCGACTTGGCAGGATCGTAACGCCGCTTGTCTGTGATTTAGCCTTGCACAAGCATGGAGACCTACCTTTGCGCTACTGTCTCGTGTTTCAATGCCTTCACGCACTAAAAGTAAATATAGTTTAGCTGCGCTCTTCCAGTAAAGACTCCTTCATTTGGTCAAGTACTTTCATCGGCCCACAGAGCCATATCATTCAGAGAGGCCATACAAGTGACTAAATTTTACCCGTGTGTTGTCACGGGCTGGATGTGCCTTAGTTTAGTTTGTATCCAGTAAGCTTTGTCGCACAGCCCGAAGTGCCCTAACGAATTAGTCGTACTCTTCAGCGTACGCCTCACTGTCATTTTGTTGTATCTTTGTATCAGTGTCATCATAAACCTTGTTGTAGCATCTATCTGTACCAAATTGTGTATGAACAAAGACTAATTGCAATCTCGTGAATCAAGTGCTGAAGATGATGTAATTCCATGTCTATATCAAATGTATAAACCTGTTCTATACTTGAATACATCCTGTGAAACTTAATTGATCGCTTGTCTGTTTTCATAAAACAACCTTGTGTTCCAACCTCTGACAATCAGTGTAAGGCGAGTGACATAAGCCTTCCATTTATTTATGTTAAGATTGACTCCCTGTGCTTGCGCTGGAGTTCTTCCTCGATGGGTCACTCAGCAGAGTCGTACGCTGGGTTAAGGTTAGCTCTAGTACAGATCACTCCAGAAGAGCCATTCTACCTTCTCATGCTCTCACCAATGAAACATTCTAGAGATACACATTGCCTTTCCTACCTAGAAATTGCAGTGCACCGCTCCACGCTACTGGCTCCCCTTCTGCCTTAGGGGACTTCGCCTGCCAGAAGGGCCGGCGTGTATCCCGTAAAATATCTCAAACACTAGGCAGAACATACTGTCGGACTTCTCATTTGCAAATCAGGAGGATAGGATTTAAGCTCACTACCCACAACTATAATTTACAATGCCCGTTTATAACTCAACATTTATTCCTGTGTTCATGAGAAAATTCCCTTACGCCTTAAGGGGATCAAATCCCTAAAACTATTAAAAAGACTCACACCCAGCCTCACAAAGACATTTCACACTCATTACGATCCCTAACCAAGGGCTTATAACTGCATGCACGCCGCCCCATTTTACACATTAGTACCATTACACATTACCATCACAAGTAACAGATAAAATAAACTTTACATGAACTTTTAAGTTGCGCTCCAATCATCATCCTTCATTTATCCATTCACTTTCACTGCCAGTTTATCCAAATATTTCTGACATAACTTTACACAAATCCTTAAGGGCAAATAGAGTCCTTTCCCCTAACAATTGCTTATACACATTACACATGCTTGTAAGTTACGCCTCTAACATTGTCCTTATCTTGTTCATTAATTTTTACTTCCAGTTCATCCAAATATCCTTAAGGGCAAATAGTAAACATAACATTAATGATAGAGTACTTTCTCCAAACACACGCTTGTAAAATCGTACTAAAATCCTAACACAACCAAATACAGTGAAACCCTCTTATGAAGTTCCCACTTAAGAAGTTTTCGCCCTTAATAAGTTTGAATTATTTTTACAATGTCTATGTATTTAATAGTAATTTGACCCTTTTAAGAAGTTTTCCCTGCTAAGAAGTTTAAATTTTTCAGTCCCTTCAGAAACTTCTTATCAGGGTTTTACTGTACACACCATATGGGTGCTACAATTATTTCACATACTATGCTGACTCCTTCAACCTTAGGCGCAACATTCTACCGCCGTGACAGTTCGCCGACCATTATTTCACAATTCCAAATTATTGAAAAGCAATTCCAACTTCGCCGAGAGTTGCCAAGTAAAGGAATAGTCCTACTTTAGTCATCCAGAACCAACCTAATGACGCCGCAGACGGTAGTCCCGACGGGCCTCTCCGTTCTTTGACACCACTTTCGAGGGTTACAAAATCGTCACCACGGTATGTCTTGAACCACTCGACGCATGGCGATCAGGCCCATTTAACACGTTCCTCGTTTATTAGGCCAGTCTAACCACCAAATGTGTGTGCAATGCCTTGTTTACTCGCCGTCTCCCTCTGCAATTATTTAAGCGGTATTAAATATGTCTGGTCTCGCATTACAGCCACGAGTCCGACTCAGTCTCTGCCGGGCCATGCTAGCATAATGGCCGCTGGCCGCCACTCGCACCACCCGCCCCTCCACCCACCTCCCTACCATCTACAAGATACACTCGCATTACCCCACCGGAGGAAAGGGGAAGAGGTATGACGGGGGGGGGGGGGGGGCATTCGAGTCAAGCCCAGCTGAAAGGGACAAGGAAGCCACTAGAAGGAAAAACACCAAAAGGAAAAAAAACTATACACAAAAATCTAAAGAAAATGAAATGATTTAACTAAAAAATATAAAAGGGTCTCCCACATGGCATGAAATACAAAACATAATCAATCAGGTTTTTATAGATGTTGTGTCACATTCTATTGCACTGTACTTCAGGATAAATTTTTTTTCAATTTGGTAAGTTGATTGTTTTTCCTTTCTTGCATGAAACTGTTTTATGCAAATTTGGACTTAAACATGCTATTATACAATATACAAAACTATGGAAGCAAAAACATTTCCATTGCAGTAAAAACTAGTTGCAATGTATGTCAATAAAACGAACCAACCATGTATAGAAATCTTTAAACATTTTCGGTGAACTCTTCCTTAAAGATGAAAACTATAACAGTAATTACCTATTAGTACGCTTGTTTCCCTTTTAGAATTATAGTTTTGTGCCCCTGTTTCACGAAAAATCGTAGGCCTGCACGGGCCATATGCAATGTGTGATATCAAACATATTTTGCAAACGACATCCGAAAAAATATGTGTACATAATAAATTTAAAATATGGAATGTACTGAGTTTAAAAAAAATGCTCACTTTCAGCAACACATCTGCAATTTACAAACAAATAGTTTTTTGTGTATTTATTTATTTTATTTATTTACGTCTTCAGAGGTGCAGTTAAAGCAGAGTCGCCTTTTCTTACACTGGACCCATAACCAATACAATTTCAAAGTGCAGAAATTTCATAAATATTACATAAAAAATTAATAGAATATAACTTAATACTAGACTACAAAAATTTACACAAAAATAAACCAATTTGCTTACATTTTCACACACTCATTCACCCACATGCATACACACAAACATGCATAAAAACAAAAACTACATACACAAAAAAAATCAATAAGCATACATTTTCTCACTCATTCATTCACTCACATGCATACATACACACTCAACTCCCGATTTAAGGGTGCTCTGCAAGAAATTTTTTTGTGAAAGGTTTTTGGTTATTTCAATACATTTGTATGACGACTTTCATTACACGAAATATAATTCTTTTCAGACATATAGTTTTTTTACTACAGGTTGTTAAAAAGTGGAATTCTTCTATTTGAAGAACTACAAAACTTTCAAACAAATTGACTTGAATCGTTGAAATTTGGCGTAGTACGCAAGCTGGTACTGAGGAATAGAATGAAGTATTAAACAATGCGAAAAAAATATTTTTTTCAAAATGTTTTACGACATAGAATATCACACAATTTTGTTGCCTCGTAAAAATAAAAATATGTGTCACAAGCTAACACAATTTGTGTCATTCTATGCACGGTAGTATTATTATTCAAGCACAGCTTCAAAATTGCAGTTATTACACAAAATATGCAAATTGGGTAGCTTTTTCCTATGTTGTGTTTTGAGCGTGCAATAAGCAGTACCTAAAGCATATACAACCCACAGTACTCGTGGCGACAGTTAGTCTAGGATGCTAGCAGGTAGCTACCCCACTTCCAGGAACTGAGCTCGCCACGACCCCGTCCCCCATGTACAGTAGACGCCCGGCGTTGCCATACCTAAGGCGATACTTCACATTACACAGCAAGTGTAGTGTGCGTGCAGGTGTTTATAGACATCTCATGGATTTATCTGGTTTATATTTACGTATGCGTACGTACTATTTATACTGTTTGTACTGTTATAAAAAGCATTTTTGAAGTTATTCGAAATGGGTCGTCCAAAATTTGTTGGTCTAAAACTTCGTTGCAGGGTATTAATTGCAATAATATTATAAGAGCCCACATATTTACTGACAAGAGAATAGACAGAGCCACGTTTAATAGCAAAATAATTCTAACATTATCGCTTTGATAGTTCGTGGAATATATTTCATTGTAATTTCTAACATTCGTTAAAAGTTTCGTTTCAGAAAAATAATTTCATACACAGTTTGCTGAAAACAGAGGAAAAAATTATTCACTTTATAAATTAGAAAGCTTGCACCTACATGACCGTAAATCTATCGATACACACATACATTGCTTTGCATTATAGTTACATAAAAAAATCTGCACATACAATTTTCATTTTAAAAATAATTAGTTTTCCCTTAACTGCCTAGGTTAGTAGTGCATGATAAACGGTTAAACAATGTCGCCATACAATGACCTAAAACTACGGGGGGGGGGAGGTGAAACTATTCACGAAGACACTAAAATGTATTATCAAAAAGTGTTCTTTAATTATGAGAATCAGAAATTTTGGGGTGTTATTTCTTTAAAATTAGTTATATGAACCGAAGTCTTAGGCATAGCTAATATCTCGCAGCATTGACTCAGCATCACTTATCATAAGAATTATTTGGTTTTTAATTTTTTGCTGTAATTCAGAGAAGGAAATTGTACAATTTACTATTATAGGTTGGATTACTTTGACCTTGCGCCACATTATAAATGAAATACTAACATAGAATTTGGCCACTATCAGTCTAGCAAATTATGAACATTAAAAAATTGCTTGACTAATTGAGGCCTAATTATGTATTAATAATTTAATTACTATGCGTGTACGACAGGGCAAGGCATGTATAAGTCACGCTATTATATTACACTTCACAATTTACTTCTCAGGATTTAACAAAAATTTGAAAACAAAATGAACATTATGGCGAGTGATGCCGAGCCTTAAGTAATCAATTTTGGTCGAATACATATTTGAAGGTGGCTTACCTTAACTATTTATGCAAAAAAAAATGGGAGGTTAAATTTTCTTCAAATTGATTGTAACAGTTCAAATATTGGTCACATTGCATATGATCTAGAACACCCGAGGCAAAAAAAAAAAATCGACCGTATGGTAGAGCCTAGGCTGAAAATCTAAAATGTAGAAAGAATATAATAATTTATCAAAAAGACTTAACATTCTACTTCAAATAAGCAAATAAATACTTAAACAATTGCAAGAGAGCAGGCATTTATTTCAAAATCCGTGGATCAAAAGGATTTTGGCTAACTTTCAAAGTAAATTAATTTTTCTTGCTTTACAATTTTAAATAGAAAATAGTATATAAAATATTTTTATATAAAGCAACTAAAATTTTTGACGTTCACCGATACTTACGGCATAAGTGCGATTACTTGTGCAAAAACCGACAATTCCTCCCAGCATACAACCTGTTGTGACGGCATGGGTCAAATCGTTCATTATTTAAAATACTGGAGCAGTAAGCCTAATTAACAGAACTCTTCTTCCACTTAAACGATCTGTGTTCTATCTCCGGCCTATGAACTAATATATTTTCGAATATGTAAATCGCTCTAGTGTGTGTCATTGGTCGCCGAGTTTTATAAGGTAAATGTGGCTCTCCTCACGTCGACAAAATTTGCTCCGGAAAGATTAGCATTTAGTTTACATTTTCGTACAGTTTTCATTTGCATTTAGTTTACACACCTGTTTCACATCGCTACCAAAAATCACCAAGACATATAGAAGGGAAATATCACTGAATGATCATCTTAAAAAGTTGAGGGGAAATTCGACTAAATAGTATAATACATTTTGTTTTTGCGTTCTTCTGAACACAATTGAGAGAAGTGATGTAATGTCAAAAATTTATTTTAAAAAAATCATTTATCTAAGATAGCATTAATTGCATTTTGTTTTTGCGTTCTTCTGAACACAATAGAGAGAAGTGATGTAATGGCAAAAATTTATTTAAAAAAAAATCATTTATCTAAGATAGCATTAATTGTTGACAATACTTCATATTTTGGTTTTACGAACAAATACAACTAATATTACTGTCTGCTGAAACAAATATATGTCAGAAGAAGCCAACCATGAGTATGTGTGTTGTCAGGAGACGCTGCTTTACAACGTCCCAAGACAGTAGAAATTTAGCCATGGGGAAAACAGACATCAGTATGGCCGGAGATGGAGGTCGAACCCAGGTCCTTCGTATGCGAGTTCCAGGGGTAGTGATTGTCGAAGAACGGTTGTGAAATTAACCTTGACTATCCGGTCTAGCTCTGTTACTGCAACACAAATCGTATAACCGTATTTTGTTGTTGATGTGATGTATTTTATAAAACATTACAAAAAGTGTGAGTTAGTATTTTTCAAAAACGTTCTAATCGGTAATTCAGATTTAAATATTTTTGATCTGTCTGGAGTCTCTGGCATCCCTGGACAGTCACACAAAACTACCTGAACTACCCATCTATGTCTTTGAAGGGCGTGGAAGAAGGGAGGGCGGGAGACAAACACTTTCTGAAGTAGCTGCAATAGTAGGATACCGCACTAAAAATGTTTTGTATATGGCAGTTGCAAACAAATACTGTTGTGTTTGTGCACGAACTAAAGATGGTGAAAGCATTCCTTCACACACATGCTACAAAAACCATGAAGGTAGCTCAAGTAGCATGGAAGTATTAAGGATACAAAAAAAGTGAAGAAATGTATGACATTAAGTTTGCTAAAGTTATAACAGATGGAGACAGCAGCTTGTATAAAATAATTCTTGAAGCCAGACTATACCACAACATTTCTGTCGAAAAGATTGAGTGTAGGAATAATTTGCTTCCCAAATACAGAAAGAAAATTATTGCCGTTAGTGAAAATACTTCTCTTGGGAATGCAGTTCAGAGGAAAAATATTTACAGCAAAATGTCTAAACTCTCCATTGGAGTGCAGAAAGCTATTGAGAATAGGGTATCAGAGGATACAGATTTCTATCCGAAAGTGTCAAACTTAAAAAAGGAATATAGAGAATGGGCCAAGTCACGTATTTGGGGAGCATAAAAACTGTAGTTCATTGGGTCACTTTTGCCTTGATCCAAAAGATGGCGAAGCCAATCTTGTTCCAGAATTGGTTAGAAGTGGTTTGTTTTGCCATATTTACAAAGCTTGTGAGTACTTGGCAGTACACGCACTGAGTCTTATTCACAATGTAAACAACAATAAAGTTGAACAATTCAACTCAATAGTTGCCAAATTTTGTGCACGTAAACAATTAAATTACGCTACAAAACGTTCATACCAGGGAAGATGTGCAGGTGCTGTGGTGACACACAATACGAAGACACCTTAATATTTGTTACATAAAGCCATGTTCAAGGGCATAAGGCCAAACAAAATAGCAAATTGTGTGGAATTCAGGCGACGGGAATTGAGAAAACAAGAATTAGAGAAAAAGAAGAAGAAAGTCTCAAAAAAATCTGCCAAAAAATCACTGGCCAAAACCTTTGGTGACAAGGATTATGGTCCCCAGTGTGAAAAACCGATTATGAATCCAGAAATGTTCAATGAACAGAAATAAGTATTTCTCAGGGGATTAAAACGCACACGAGAAGAACGCCAACGGTTAGAAAAGGATACACTTCTCCAGGCAGAAAGTGGTCAATGGTTAGAAACACGGCGGAAAATTCTACGAGCTTCAATATTTGGGAAAGTTTGTAGAATGCGCCCATCAACTAGCTGTGCGAATTTGGTTCGCAGTATTATTTATTCACCTGAAATTTTGAATGTACCTGCATTTGAACATGGTAAAAAGTTCGAGGCGACGGCGATTCAACAACTGGAAAAAGAGGAAGGAATTAAGGTCGAAAAATGCGGTCTTTTCATTGACAAGGACTTGCCTTCCTTGAGGGCAACTCCTGATGGCGTTGTTGGAGATAGGGGTATTGCAGAAGTGAAGTGTCCATCATCGTGTTATGGAAGAGATGTTACTGAAGCAGTAAAAGAAGGGAAGATATGTTATTTGAGTTATGAAGCTGGCCAACTGAAAATGATGAAATCACATTAATACTATTACCAAGTTCAAGGACAACTGCACATTGTAGAAAGAGAATATTATTTTTTCGGAATTTGGACTTCAGTGGGGGAAAAAATGGATGTACTTAGAATTGATAGAGACGACACTTTTTGGAAACCGTACATGGAACCGCAACTTACGAAATTTTACTACAACTGTCTCTTGCCAGAACTAGTGGACCCGAGGCACATAAGGAATACGGATATTCGAAATCCCTCATATTATTGAAGCTATTGAAGAAAAGAAGAAAAAAAAGTGTAACCAGTGAGACGCCTATAGTTTTTCCTTTTCAGGAATAGCGCAAGATCGCCTTCAGGGGCAAAATATACTCTTTGAAGAAAATTATAATAGACTGTTTTCAGAAAGTGAACTAATATGAAATGCTTATTTAAGAAGATTTAAAGCTATGAGTACCAAGAGAATTTTAACAAAAAATTTTGAACTCAACCACATAGTTGATTGTATGGGCTGTCGTCTTGTAACTGTCTTTATTTAGGCAGCGAGCTAGTTTTTCTTTCATTAAAACACTACTAGCCCAGGCATTTTAAGGGAAAAATCGGGCAAACCTAAAAAAAAAAAAAAATAATAATGTAGTTTTAAAATTTTGCACAGACCTTCCTTTGGGTGTTATAAATTTATCCTGAAAAGTCCCCATCTCTCAGATGGGGCGTCATAATTTTTTTATGCAATAAGGGATAAGTGCCGAAATATCCATGTCACGACTGTTGCATGAAAAATATTGATTCAAATGTATCGTAGTTTGGTCAAAATCTAAAGTTAAGGTTACTTAGTCATTAATCATTTGTTTTTGTTTAATTATACACCATAAAAATAGTATTTTAACCTGATTTATACTCTATTAATGGAACTGAAAAATACTAATCCCCTATAAAATCACACAGTACACAAAAACTGTTACAGATAGGCAGAAATAAACCTGGATAAAAGTTTTATGTTATTTTATAAGCTTTAAAATGATGGCTCTAACATTAATGTGCGATAATTACATATTTGCTGAAATAATAAGGATCACAATGAGCTACTGCGAAACAATGGAATTCAGAGCAATTTATGTTAAATATTAACTATAGCAGTTCAACATAAATAAAAATAATGTAGGTTTGAAATTTGCACAGACCGTGTGAGAAATTCTTTCTGAAAAGTCCCCATCTCTCTGATGCCGGCGTCATAATTTTTTATGCAATAAGGGCGTAAGTACAGAAATATCTATATCACGACTGTTGCACGAAAAATTCTCATTCAAATGTATCGTTATTTGGCCGGATAGTGAAGTAAAAGGCATGTTGTCATATTTTATTCTTTCAAATAAATACAAAGAGAATTTCACAAACAATTTCTTTTACTATAAAGCCGGTATTTTGTAAGTCAATTTTCGAGAACAGTGATAAACAGCGAATTCATTAAGTACATTACTTGATTCCTTACGAGAGATGAAAAACTTTATCTTAAGCTGCCCAAGTTAGTTCACAATCGAAACTACACACTTTGGCAACTGTAGGTTCAAACTGAGATGTTAAAAATTAATATACTTATATACATTATTGTTCACGTAAACCAAATTAAGAAAACAAATATAAGTGTATTGCATTCAGATTTTTATTGGCCCACGTAAAAAATAAAACCTACATAATTTAGCCATGCGTTGTTGTGTTGTATAGCCCTTTAGAATATAAGTGATGTATTAAAGTAATTCCACATTCTGTTCTTTTGCGACCTAGTTTTCAAAGGCAGAAATACTTGCACTTTACAAAATTTATTTTTCAGTGTTAGTTAACTCAGTTTGTACTCGCATTGTGTACGTGTTTACTTAACGAAATTTCTCAACATTCACAATTACAGGGACCGCAACAGTTAGAGCTCGCCAAAGCCAGCCGAGCCAGGAAAGCTCGCGAGAGTGACAGCGAGGGTAGTCCCTACCTGAATGACAATACACAAGCGACTGCCGCGGGCTGCCGGAGGGGTGGAAATTGTTTACCCCTTCGTGCCGCCATAGCAAAGTTACGCACGGCGAAAATGCCAACCAGAGTCTTCGGAGATTTCTGCCTAATCCCGCCCACAGACCCTGTCTCAGAGTTCATTGCCCCCGGTGTTCCAGTACCAGCCCATCTATATTCGCCTCTTAACCAAACCGTTTTTCTCTGTGTTATAAATGTGAATACATGCCCATTAATATGTACAAACATGCAGTACGATTAGCGTGCGCAGCACGCAATTGCCGTGTGCACTGTGCCGGTCACAAAGCGAGCCGCGTGTGGCGCTGGCAACTGTATGGAGAGAGGGGGCGGACGGGTAGACAGTGATTCTTCCCCCTTCCCTACTCACAAACACGGCCACACGGGGAAGTACCGGCTGTTTTCCAAGCTGTGTCTATCTTGCGCGTGATATAAACAGTTGGTGTAACTCGCTCGTGGGATAATTTTGAACGTTTGTTTATTATTTGTATTGCAACTCGAGATGTCTACAAAAAGAAAAATTTTTGTTCCAGTTCGAGTGAGAAATGTAAAAAAGTTATGTTGTCTATGAAAGACAAAGTGGACATTTTAAAAAAACTGGATGCCGGTGCATCAGTTAAATCACTGTGTTTGTGTTACGAAATAGGCAGAACCACTGTGTACAACATAAAAAAACAAAAGAACGAACTTTGAAAGTTTTATGCCGATAGTCAATCAAGTAAAGCAATGGAAATTTGTAAAACAATTCGATTGAGTAGAAGTGCAGAACTGGATAATGTTTTAATGGAGTGGTTTCGACAACGCCGTAGCGAAGGTGTTGCTATTTCTGGTGCATTATTAATGGAACAAGCAAAATTGTTTCATGCTGAACTCAAGTTGCCATTCACGTGTGACTACTCCCATGGGTGGTTGTATAGATTCCAGCAACACCATGGCATTTCAGCTTTCAAGCTGAAAGGTGACTTGCTTTCTGCTGACACCGAAGCAGCAGAAAAGTTCATCGGTGATTTTGCGAAATTAGTTTCTTAAGAAAAACTTTCTGCAGAGCAAATATATAACGCAGATGAAATGGCACTCTACTGGCGTTGCATGCCGCGATCGAGCCTGTTCACAGCTGATGAACAGCACAGCGGAATGAAAGATTGTAAAGATCGCGTCACAGTGCTAGGGTGTTCAAATGCGGCAGGAACACACAAAGTTAAGTTGGTGGTTGTCGGCAAAAGTGCTCGTCCAAGATCATGCCCGTTGAATATAAAGCCAGCAAAAAAGCCTGGATCACAGCAGACTTGATTAAATAGTGGTTCAATAGCTTTGTTCGGCAAGCTCGTAAACACTGCAACGATGTTGGTTTGTATCCAAAATGCAAGATTGTGCTCCTATTTGACAATTGTTCAGCACATCCCCCGGCAGAAACACTGGACAAAAAAAACGTTTGTGTCATTTTTCTACCACCTAACTGTACGCCATTGATTCAGCCACAGGATCAAGGAATCTCGAGATCACTTAAGTGTCGGTATCGTAACGAGTTTTTGCGGTTTTTTTTCGTCCAGTCTAAATAGCGGGAAAACTGTAGCAGAAATCAGGAAAGCATATAATTTACGCGACGTGATTTGGGCACACGCAAAAGCGTGGGACAGCATTCCCAGTTTAGTTCTACATAAGGCCTGGCATAAACTGTTGGCCAACCTTGGCAAACAGCAACGTGAGAGAGGATGATGAAGCCAAACTTGAGGACTTCAAAGGGTTCGAGACAAAAACTGTGAACACATTGTTGCATTACGCTAAGAGTGTCATCAATCCTGAGGTTAATGACTTAGGCCTCATTGAAGAAAATGTTTTAGAGTGGCTTCATGTTGATGTTGATGTTCCTGTTGTCCATCATTTTACCGATCAGGAAATTATTGAATCGGTAATAGGCGCTGAAAATACAGAAGAAGAAGACAGCAGTGAAGATGAAAAACTGCCGGCGAAAATTTCGCAGGAAAAATGTCTAGAATATGTGGAAGGTTCAATAGCAGGCATGCAGCAGCGCAGCTATTTCACAGAACAACAAATCATGTCTTTGTACATGATACAAAAGCAGTTGATAAGTGAGAAGCCGAAATTAAAATAACAACGCCTGACAGACATGTTTACAAAAATTCCAGCCTCTACGACGACACGCGCTGAAGAGAATGATACGACAGCCAGCACAAGCGGTACACAGGAACTTCGCGTCACATACTCCGACTTCAGTGACAGTGATTAATCCTGGTAAACAGGCATCGTCTCTTTATTTTCTTTGCGTTTTTTACATTCCATTTCCTGCAGTGTAAAATCATAATTTATTTTGTGTTGTGTTGTTAGGGTAACTATGTACACTCGGCCACACAAAAAATGTCGCCTCTCTACAGGCCAGAAATTTGTCTTGAGTCCCACTTCTGGTATCTTTGGCAGTGTACAGAGGCACACATTGAAATCGCAACAACTGAACGAGCTCCTCACGACGCTCTCGTACCGTTCTTAAGAATGGCAATATTCAAAGTGAAATAAGTATTTAACGTGTATTTCATTCCTAATTATCAAAAACCCAAAATGTAAAGTAAAGTTTATTCCTACTATTATGTTAATAAAAGCTGATTATAATTTTCGTAAGTTTGCAAATATAAGATATCCGTGTGGTATTCTGATAAGACAAAATTATTAACAGTATATTTATTTAAAACAAAGAAACCAAAGAGATGTAACTTTAAACAATCACTGTATTTTTTGAATGGTAAGTAACTAATTGTCATAAGAACATTACCAATTATGGATTATTCACACTGGCATTTAAATCGTTTAATAATACAAGAGAGTAAATGTCATCTGGGTCGTTATTCTTTTACTGTGTAATATTATGAAGCACAAATGCATTTAAGATTCTATGTAAAGTATGTTATTTCCATTAAATACTTACACCAAACTTATAACGTGCTATATGACATAATTGTCATAATGAGTAAACAATAAATTACCGATTATGTGTGTGTGTGTGTATATATATATACATTTTTTTATTTTTTTTTAACGGCTCACAATATCACTGTGTATGTGTGTGTTTATTATATATATTGTCGGCACGGTTCTGAGATACCCCCTAAATACCTTGAGGGGTTGTCTCACAACCTTACCACCGACCGGGGATCGTTCTTAAACAACTAACACAGTTCTAGAAGAAGTAAGTAGATGGAAAACCAGAGGTGAGGAAAAGTCACTAGGTGAGGTAGTTTGGTAACCTAGGTGTAGGCCTCAGGAAATAATGGTACCCTGTTCTCACCTTGGTCAAGAACTACCCTCCCACCTACTTCAACTTTAGAAAAGAAAAGCGTGTATCAAGATACCAGAAAAAGTAGGTAATCTAACGTAAAAAAATATAAATCACTACTAAATACTGGGGGTTTGGTAACTCAAGATAAGAGCAATAGTACATGGCATGCAAGAGGCGTTTATAAAAGCAGTTCCCTATTTGTCTCAATAGATTAGGGGAAGGTGGGGTAACTGTACGCAGCGGGTAATGGTACGCACGTCAACATCTGGCTGTAGAAGAGCACACGCAGGTTCGTGAGGTGGCGCTGTTGTGCGGTGACAAGCGTAACTTCCTTCTAGTCGAGTGGTGATGGCGCAGTGTTGCAGTTGTGCTGGATTTTCGCGTTTGTATTGCAGAGAAGATTTTTGATCT